>JAYMTA010005236.1:0-11646 GCA_036897625.1 Pelargonium cotyledonis
TAATATTCAACTAAGCAGTCCACGTCAGCAATTTTTTTCCAACGATGCAAAAAACGTCCATGTCAGCGTCATTTAACGGATAAATTGATGGAATGTGACGACGGGTACTCAATTGAGTATAAAATAAAAGTTTGGAAACTCAATTGAGTGTGAAATTAAAGTGCTGGTACTAAATTGGGAGAAATAGAAGTTTGGGTACCAAATTGAGTATTTTTTCAAAGTTTGGGTACCAAAAAAATAGTTATAACTAACTTTTACCACCCCTGAACTATGTCATTTAACGTTTCGTCCACTTTTTCCGTTAAAGTTAACGGAATATTGCAAAATTTTAGTCATGTGCCATGCACATGACCAATATTGTTTTGAAATTCCATAATTGCCCTTCACTATTTACCATTTTTCTTCATCAAGAACATGTTCATAATCTTCGCTGGAAAATTCATAGTTTCGCCGGAAACTTCATACTTTTCCGACATCATTTTCCGGAATATTGCAAAATTTTAGTCATGTGCATGGCACATGACCAATATTGTTTTGAAATTCCATAATTGCCCTTCACTATTTACCGTTCTTCTTCATCAAGAACACGTTCATCATCTTCGCTGGAAAATTCATAGTTTCGCCGGAAACTTCATACTTTTCCGACACCATTTTCCGGCTAGTGTTTTTTTTTACATTTCCGGCAGAAAGTCTCTCTCTCTCTCTCTCTCTCTCTCTCTCTCTAGAACAATTGAGCAGTATAATTTCAGAAACAGGGTTTCATCTAAAACCCAACAATTTTCAGTCTCATCCAAAATTGACAACAAAGAACGATAGCTGCTTCTTTCTACTCATTACTATCACTATAATGAAAAGAATCAAAACTAAAATTAACAAAACACACACAATTCTGCAGCAAATCATTAATATTACAGAAAATTCAAACTCCCAATAGCAAATGAAGCTCCTCTACTGCCCAACCAACGAGACCCTCTGAGCTGCTTCTTCCGGCGAGATCCAACGACGATTGACGAGTCTGGTAGGTTCTGGTCACGGCGAGTCTCCGGCTGTGGTTACGCCACTCGTCATCGCCGCCATTGTTGAAGGATCTTGTCAATCTGGTCACGGTGAGCCTCCGGATCTGATTACGCCACTCCGTCGGAGGCAACCGGAGAGGGACCTCCGGTAGTGAGTGAGGGAGATGGAAGGGAGGGTATTAATTTTTATTTCATTTTTTGATTAAAAAAATAATTAATTTCCACGCAGCAAACATCAGGACACGTGGACATCACATAACGGTAAACACAAAAACAGGAAAAAGAAAAGGTCCTACCGAGATTTGAACTCGGGTTACTGGATTCAGAGTCCAATGTCCTGACCACTAGACCATAGGACCATTTGGTTATAGTGTTTCATCAACAATTATATATCAATGTATTTATAATTTCTATCTTCACTTGCCTACAACAGCTCGGCACTGGCTTCGATCCTCCCCGCCACACCCTGACATGAGAAGAAGCATCAGAGCCCAGCTGAGACCTCTCTCCGCGACTCTCCGTCCGTACATCAATGGCGGGTCACAGCCAAAACCACCCAACTCGCTCCTCACTCCATTCTCCGGCTCGTTCTCCACCAACTCTCGCCCTCCTACCGAATGGATTGAGCCCTTCACCGTCCTCTCCGACATCGCCTCCGCCTCTCTGAACCTTCAACAATCTCCTTGGGTCAACCAGATTCTCGCTCTGCTTGATGGGTCCCCGAAAATGGAGGCCAATTTGGACCGGTTCTGTCGCAAGATGATGATCAAGTTGTCTCCGAGTTTCGTGTCTTTCCTTTTGCAATCCGCCGAGCTCCGAGAGAATCCAGGTGTGTCTCTGCGTTTCTTCTCTTGGGCAGGTAAGCAAAAGAAGTATAATCATAAGCTTGAATGTTATGTCAATTTGATTCACCTTTTGGCCTCAAGTGGTGAGTTGGGTAGAGTGAAAGGTGTGATTTTGGAGTTGAAGCAAATGGGTTTTGTTATGACTGTTTCTGGAGCCAATTCTTTGATTAGGAGCTTTGGGGGTCTTGGGATGGTTGAGGAGTTGTTGTGGGTTTGGGTCAGAATGAAGGAGAATAGGATTGAGCCAAGTGTGTATACATATAATTTTTTGGTTAATGGGTTGGTGAATTCTATGTCTTTGGAGTCGGCGGAGCAGGTTTTCGAGGTGATGCAAGGTGGGAAAGTTGGACCTGATGTTGTTATTTATAATACGATGATCAAAGGGTATTGTAAGGCAGGGAATACCCAGAAAGCGATGGAGAAGTTTAGAGATATGGAGATTAGGAAAGTGAAACCAGATAAGATCACATACATGACTTTGATGCAAGGGTGTTATTCAGATGGTGGTTTTGATTCTTGTTTGGCTTTGTATCTTGAAATGGAGGAGAAGGGGTTGGAAGTCCCGCCTCATGCCTATAGTTTAGTGATCGGAGGGCTTTGCAAGGAAGGGAAGTGTGCGGTGGGGTATGCGGTTTATGAAAACATGATCCAGAAGGGTTGTAAGGTGAATGTGGCTATATATACCACTTTGATTGATTCGTTTGCGAAAAGTGGGAATATTGAAGAGGCAATGAAGCTCTTTGGGAGGATGAAGAACGACGGGCTTAAAGCAGATGTGGTGACGTGCGGGGTGATTGTTAATGGGTTATGCAAGAGTGGAAGGTTAGATGAGGCGATGGAGTTTTTCATGTTTTGCAAAGAGAATGGAGTGGTTGTTAATGTTGTGTTTTATTCTAGTCTAATTGATGGTTTAGGAAAGGCTGGGAGAATCGGTGAGGCTAAGAAGCTTTTTGAGGAGATGGCCGAGAAGGGTTGTACTCGGGATTCTTATTGCTATAATCTTCTCATTGATGCATTAGCTAAGTGTGGGAAGATTGATGAAGCGTTGACACTTTTTGATAGAATGGAAGATGAAGATTGTGATCAAACAGTTTACACATACACAATACTCATCAGTGGGTTGTTCAGGGAATGTAGAAACGAGGAGGCATTGATGCTGTGGGATGCAATGATCGATAAGGGCATCACACCTACAGCAGCTGCTTGCAGGGCTCTCTCTATCGGTCTTTGTCTTTCTGGCAAGGTTGTCAGGGCCTTTAAGAAGTTGGACAAGGTAGCACCAATGGGAGTTATTATCGAGACAGAGTTTGAGGATATGATCAATGTGTTGTGCAAAGCTGGACGTGTGAAGGAGGCCTGCAAGTTTGGCGATAGAATAGTGGACAGGGGTAGGGAAATACCAGAAAGAGTCCGAACTGTTCTTGTAAATGCCTTGAGAAAAGCAGGAAATGCAGAATTAGCCATGAAGTTGATGCACAGCAACATAGGGGTTGGGTTTTATAGAACGGGAAGTGTTGAAACGAGAGTGAAGTTTCGGCATCTTGTTGAAAGTTGAGCTTTCTGCAATATTTGGGGGCTATTTGCTCAAAAGCTCACAACTTGCTATAAAATTCCGGAAAGCAACTTACATTCCCTGCCATGTCAACTTTTCCAAACTGATGAGATGGCATGAGCATGACTCTCAAGTTTATCTTTACACACTATATTGTGAAGATGCCTAGTGCATTTTATCAGTGGTGGTTTTTAGATGACATGCAAGCCTGGTCAATATGCTGGCAGAAGATTTGATCGACATTCATGCAATCCCTTCGAAACTGAGTATTTAATCGGTTTCCAGGTATGTGTAGCTTCCTTCTCTCCTTCAGAACATGTACCCATATTGTGTGATTATTCTGAGGATCATATGCATGATGAATCATGTGAATTAACCTGCTTTTATTTATGGTATGTAACTTTTTGGCTCTTATTTTAAATTTGAAATCAGCTTATTCAATATTTCAATGCTTTTTCCCCTTATAAAATTTCCTTATGAAGTACTAAAAAGTGGAAAAAAAGACAAAATTGTAAAATCTTCCAATCTCTTACAGTTAACCAAACACAGAATGAGGTTAAAAAATGCGCAATGCATTTATATTGTGTTTGAGAACCAACATTTCATTTGAAATACTAGATTTTAGTCAAATCAAGTGTTTGTATAACCTTAAAGTTTGGATTTCGATTTGGCTCAAATCCAATACTATTCAAAACGTTCTTGTAACATGAGATTTCAAATCACAACTCTTACGTTGTCATTTGAAATTCAAAGTGTTTCCAAACATTGGATTTGCGTTTGAAATCCCACATTTCAAACCTTGAATTTCAAATGAAAGGTTGGTTCACAAACGCAACCTTAGGTTGCATTTGGATTCTTAGATTTAATTTGAAATCCATATTTTGAGTTTTGGGATTCAAAATGTTGTATTTCTAATACAAATATAACGTTTAGGAAACCATAGAATATTAAATGAGAAAGTAAGAGTTGTCATTTGAAATCTCATGTTGTTGGCACGTTTTGAATCCTATTGGATCTGAATCAAATCCAAACTCTTTATGCAGTTAAACACATTTGTTTGGCTCAAATCCAAGTATTCAAACGGACCATTAACTAGTTATAACGGTGAATTGATAACATACTTCTTACTGTTGGGGCTAACAATACAATAACGTTAGGGTTCAGTGATCAGATGATTGCAACTAGCAAGTAGCGAACGGAATTTAGGTAAAACGTCTGTTTCTCCTTGGCCCTGATTGAAAGCATAACCGAATTTTTACTCTCTTTTTGGGATCATATAACTGTCTATGCAAGATATCCAACCCAATCAGTTTGAACAATATTGTCAATGTTTCAAGAGAACACGGTAACCTTGTCCTGTTGCTTAAATACTGTTCCATACATAATGAGACCTTACTGCCGTGGTTAAGATTAGAGTTCTTAAACAATATATCCTGTTTTTTGTTTTATGGTAATAGAGAGTTTGTTTCTCGGGCAGGTAGAAGAAGGTCTTAAAGGCTTTGTATGTTACTTATCTGCACTGGTTTATGTAAAATGTTACGTTTTCACAATTTCACACATAGTGATCACCATATGACTTGTGCTGTTGCTTGGGCATTGTATGGCCAAGATGTTACAAGCTAGATTGCAGATTGAAAATAATAGAAGCATAGCTGAGATATGACAAGTCAATTTCTCTTTTCACAGTCGCTACACTATGCTTCTCAAAACGCTGTTTGCTTATTTCTGCAGGTTACAATGAGTGCTCCCCTTTATGTCATCTCAATCTATTGATCCGCCAGCTGCATTTGGAACCCTCGTTACCATACATAGCCCACGACACCAACAAAGATAAAGTCGAGAATTTGAAGGCTCGAGAATAGCTGAAAGAGCTACTCCAAGCTACGATGACACCGGTAAAAGTCCTTTTGGACATGAAAGTTGGTCTATTTTGGTTTCAATGTTTCATCATGTTTCACATGTCATTTTGCATTTTGCTCAGTTTTCTATGGTGACAGTTCTTGGAATAACTTGTGCATCCACTTGCATAAACTGCCTTTTTTTTTTTGTTATATGCTCCTAAGAAAACAACATGCATCTAGGTTGATGAACTATGTTGAAACTCTAGATTCTACATATTATCGGATGGCTATCCGAATCCCGTGATCTCTAGGTTTTGCTTGGTTTGGATTTTTAAAACGTTGAACATATCCTAAAAAAGAGTTGTGTCAAGAAAAAGAAGTGAAGAAAGAATCATGAAAAGCAAATTTGCAAAACATCACTTTCTCCAGTCACTGCACTGTGTTGTCCCCAACACTAATATAGCCATAAGAGGCACAGTTCATATTCAAGTAAGATGTTTTTTTCGGGGGGAAAACTGTGTGTGGGGTCGTAAAATTGCCCACAAACTCACATTTTGCACATGGAAGCCGAAACTCAAATGGATGCGCCAGTCAGGGTTGGGTTAGGACTGTCCAGCTTGACCTTTAAAACTGTGGGTTTGGGTCACATAAAATGAACCCGATTAATTTCCAGGGTTGAGTTCAAGTCAAATGTTTCTTGGGAATTTGCGTGGGTCGGAAAAACCCACACATTTTGCATGTAGAATCTCGGAACCCAAACAGACCCGCATTCCTCTCGTGTTCGAGTTAAGTCTTTCAACTTGTTCCAAAAATCCGAATTGTCACCTCTATTTTCAAGGCCATTGAACTTCATATTAATCTATGTTTCATTTGTTTGTTCTTTTTTATTTTCATGGTAGGTACAAGAATTATAATCTACAAAGTTTGGAGATTATGATCCTTCAGATAAAAATGGAAGCTAGTTATTTTTGGATATTTGGAAATGGGCACAACATGTGGAATTGTGGAAATTGATGAAGACACTGCAATGTTTTTGAAAGGAAAGGTGGAGGTTTTTGCTCATAAACTCCAAAAACTCATAATATTTCTTCAATTTTCTCCTAAATATCTATTCATTATAAACCGATGAAAATACAAGGCGCTTGTACTACTTGACTCAATATGCATCTGTCAAAATAATTTTTAAGGATATATATGAATGTGAATGTGATTATTACGAAGATGTCAAGTTCAAGAAAAATCAACATTTGTATATTGCATTAAATGAACTTGACTCTAGGTGTTATTTGTATCTCTCACCCTACTTTTAGGCCACCTCCACAAGACCACAACCCTAGCTATTAACACAATTGCCTTGTTTTCCATGTGTTTGAACTCTTTATCCGTGAAAATGGGAAAGGATTTCATTCACACTCATCCACTCATGTCCGCAATATCTTTGCAAGCAAAACGATTTATCGTATTGTGTTGTTATATTCGACAATGCGTATTACTTTTAAACTTACCTAGGTTTGTGATCTTCTTCATATCGGTACAAATGACAACAAAGGGCTTAAGTTTGTGAGACGGTCAAGTCAGTAAATTGTTTGTAGTCAACGGATGAAATGGGTAAAGCAACATCACACGAACAATGTTACTCAAAATAAAAATAAAAAACTTTTGTAATATGCGGGATTGTTGTCAGGGCCTGATCTGCCTCGACAGCACATACTTTTGACAAATCAAATTCAAGTTAGATTTTTTCAACTTCAACCGAAAATCGTCCTAACCTAAAGATTAATTGTCTAACTCAAGTTGTATTGAGGCAGGTCCTCATAGACTTAATGTTAATTCTATTTCAACTTGGGTTTCACATTATTGATGATAACATGAATGGAGCCCTCACCCCATGAGAACCCATTCATGGTGTTCCAATGATTATTAATTGTCACAATTTTTATCAATGTGAAAATTTAATCATATAGCAACCAAAGAGGCAATAGCATGTACTTTTGTGTTGAAACCATGCAGTTAGGCAATTTTCATCCCTACCACTTGATGTTCACATGTCATTTTAATAGAAATTAATTGTGTTCTTATTGGTGTTCAAAAAGAAAATTGAGCTGTAGTTGTGATAATCTATACCAATTGGACCCACTGAAGTTAATTTGAGAAAAAAAAAATAGGTGCTAAAAAATACTAGTCAACTATATCAAAGTTTCAGTTCTAATTATTTGTGCGCCATATTTAAGAGAAATATTAGTTTATTTCTATTTTGAAATTTTGCATCCTAGTGTTCTTTGTCAAATGTAAAAATAATATTAAATTCGATTAATTTTTCATAAATATCCCAATCCAAAAGTAACCCCAATTGTTTTCCTAGGATTTCATGAAGTAGGGATTTTCTCACTTATTGATCTAACAAGTTTCTCCATCAATCAAATAGTCATAGGTGCAAGTCTTCTAATTTTCTTTGTAGAGGACAAATTTGTAATTTATTAAAAATGTAATGTATAAAACAAAAAAGTCGTGTAGGAGTAACGACCGCTCTCACTACAGATACTTGGATCTATCTCTATCACACACGATCTATTATTTGATCATCTTGCCTCCAAAAGGTCGTTTTCGTCATTTACAACATTTCAATTATCACAATCAATTACATATGAAAACACGCGTTGTAATTTATAGTAAAAAAATCATTTAGTGAATAATAATAAAAAGTTGTGCATTCTTTATCTATATACTGTGTAAAGATAACTTTTATTATTTGATTAATACACTACATCATTACGTTATTTTTGTCCAATTTTAGAATCCCTATTATTCTATCGATATTCTCCAATGTAAATGGAATGAAATCACAAGATGGTCATGCACACAAAAAAAAAAACCAAATCTTCATCAATTTCAAGCAAATTCAGCTTATTCTCAATTGAAACGTCACAACTAACGTATTTTGACCGATGAGTGATGCCTCAACATTACAATGGAACAAACGGGTCATCCCATGTTTCACCCTATGATAAACGATCTTCTTCAATAGTGGTCTGTATCTGCGACGATCCATTTGAACAATAACCGCTGAGCGTACTCTCCCACCCTAGTTAAAAGTCACATTTTATCCCACCCTAGTTAAAAGTCACATTTTACATCAAATGGCTAGGAAATCTTCTAGTAACACAAAGCACCTATCTGTCAAAGTCGTTGGGTACTTGGTTTTTAATTTGGTCCCTTGACTCAGCCACAACCTCACTGGTCTCCATTTCTTTTCACAGAAGAATCTCTCTCTCCTCCCCAAGAAAATATGATAACACCATGTCTTGTGGTCTATATACCTTCGTACAAACCAACCATATGGAGCTTCTGCAAATTTCATTATATATATCATCATCTTTTCACTCAAGACAAACCAAAGTGATCAATCACAACAGCTATGGATATTTAATATCCTATATCTCTCTCTTCTCTTCTCTTCCTCTAAAAAAACTAGGCTCTAACTCCAATTTTCTCTTGCAGCTCTCTCCTTGGAACCAGCAGCTATGGCCAACAAGACCAATGGAGACCATGACCATGACATTGTGAGGTGGTTTGAGGATGTTTCAGAAAGAGCTGGCTCAGTCCAGACTGAGACTCTTTACAAGATTCTTGAGCTCAATCATGGTGTTGAGTACTTGAAGAAATGGCTTGGAGGCTCCATCAATGTCCAAGAAATGGAGCCATCTGCTCTTGAGTCTCTCTTCACCTCCTTGGTTCCTCTGGCCTCCCATGCAGATTTGGAGCCTTATATTCAGAGAATTGCAGATGGAGACTCAGCTCCATTGCTCACTCAAGAGCCAATCAAGACCCTTTCCTTGAGGTACACCTATACTTTATCTACTATTGACCCCTTTTTGTTCAAAAAAGTGACCAAAAAGGTATCAGAATCTATAGAATTTCAACACTTTTGACCTCTTCTTCTTCTTCCTCCTCCTCTGGTTTCTCATCATCTTGCTTCTTGTTCCTTGATGATAATTGAAGCTTTTTGCATGGTGGTTTCTATGTGTACAGCTCTGGAACCACAGAGGGCAGACCCAAATATGTTCCCTTCACACACCATAGCTCCAAGACCACTCTCCAAACTTTCAGGCTAGCTGCAGCATACAGATCAAGGTACATACATATAACTACATAGCCCTAGCTAGCACAAACCCGCTATTTAGTGGCGGAGCCATGTAGAACACGGGGAGACATGTTACAGCTAAACTGAAATGTTCATTGAGAAAGTCACGAATAGAGTTTTGGGTATAGTATGGGCATCTGCCTACTATAGCCCATTATTGTTCTGGGATAATATGGGCATCTGCCCTCTACAACCCACTGCTGTTCTGGGAATGGTATGGGGCATATGCCTACTACAGCCCACCCCAACTCCGGCGTTGCTACTATACTTTTTGTGAAAAGTACTGTTTGATTTCTGTTTTTTTTTTGGTGGGTTTGAAGGTTTTGTTCAATAAAGGAAGGGGGGAGGATTCTAGAGCTGATATATAGTAGCAAACAGTTCAAAACCAAGGGAGGCTTGACAGTGGGAACAGCCACAACCCACTACTATGCAAGTAAAGAGTTCAAGATCAAGCAAGAGAAGACCAAATCCTTCACTTGCAGCCCACAAGAGGTGATTTCAAGTGGAGACTACAAGCAATCCACCTATTGCCATCTCCTCCTTGGCCTCTTCTTCTCCCAAGAAGTTGAGTTCATCACCTCCACTTTTGCCTACAGCATAGTCCAAGCCTTCAGGGACTTTGAAGAAAACTGGAGAGACATTTGCAAGGACATCAAACAAGGCACTCTTGGCTCCAAAATCACCATCCCAAAGATGAGAAGAGCTGTTTTGGAGATCATTGCTCCAAACCCATCTTTGGCTTCATGGATTGAGTCCACTTGTGAGGAGTTGGAGAGTGTTGACTGGTTTGGCCTAGCACCAAAACTGTGGCCTAATGCCAAGTATGTGTACTCCATCATGACTGGCTCTATGGAGCTTTATTTGCACAAGCTGAGGCACTATGCTTCTGGTTTGGCTCTTGTGAGTGCTGATTATGGGTCAACTGAGAGCTGGATTGGAGTAAATGTTGATCCTTCTCTGCCTCCTGAGGAGGTCACTTTTGCTGTGGTGCCCACTTTCTCTTACTTTGAGTTCATTCCATTGCATAGGCAGAGCCAAGATAGTAGTGCAGTTGGTGATGATTTCATGGAGGATGAGCCTGTGCCTCTCTCTCAAGTCAAGATTGGGCAAGAATATGAGATTGTCCTCACCACTTTTACAGGTATGTTACTTGATCTTCCTCTTATGATCTCAATACCAAACTCTCATTTTCTTTTTTGCTAACTTGTTCATGTCATTTTGGAAGGAAATGGTTATTTCAAAATAAGTGTCTCTAAAGGGCAAATAAGTCATTTCAGGATAAAAATGCAACATACTTTCTAAGATTTATACATGAGTACAAATAGGTCATTCCAATATGAAAATGCATCGTATACTTCTTGGTTATACCCTTTTGCTAGTATTCTCGAGAGAGGATTATATGAGGGCAAACATGTCATTTTACACGACCTCTTAATTTATCAATGGTATGGGGTGAGATTTGTGTGGGGTGAGATTTAAGGTGACGATCTTTGGAGAGTGAGAAATATTGTTACTTCAAGTATGATGTCCCGTTGTTGATAAAAAAACTACGCATAACAAACCAGATTCTAATAGCGTTCACAATAACAACATACTATCATAAGCTATTATTTCAACACACTATTTTCATTCTATTGTGGGAGGGTAATGTTCATTAGTCTCTTCATATTTATTATCTGGTTAATGTAAGCAAAGGAGACTAGACTAGCCGGAGAGCAACACATGTCTTGCTTGGTCACATATACATTATTTTCTAAATAATTTTAAACTTTGGAATAAAATGACTCGATGATTTGATATGTATTATTATTTGACGAGAATGTAAACCAACATGAATACCATGTCTTATGTAGAGACAAATCTACCTTAAGAGTTTAGGGGTAGTACATAGTTCCCATTGTTTTCTTGTTGATTCAAAGATGCTCATTATTTTTTACGTTTATCTTTATACTTGTCTTCCCGACCATTTTGAACATTTCTAGTACGTCCCCAATAATTTCAAGAAAAATATAATCATCATCCCCATAACGGCATAACTTTTTCCTCTACAAGAAAACTTGTTGTTTTTGGAAATCTGAGATTTACAACGGAAATTTCCGACGGACATTCCGTCGAAAAAAGGCCCGTCGCAGATTTTTCCCAACAGAATTTACTACGAAAATTTCCGACGGCCAAAATTTCCGACGGAATTCTGTCGGAAATTTAAAAAAAAACAAAAAAAAACTGAATTTTATAATATTTTTTATTATTT
>JAYMTA010005237.1:0-11643 GCA_036897625.1 Pelargonium cotyledonis
TGTCGCCGCCGGTAGCCATTGTAGCCCTAGCCCAACAAACTACACTCTCTTGCTTGTAAAAAGAAAATTGCCGGAATAGTGTGGCCGGCTCCCACGCGCCTCCCTCCTTCTTATACTCACACGCAAACACTTCCAAAAATCTAGGAAACCTTAGTAGACCAGAAAACCCTAATTACATAAAAACCATATAGGTTTCAAACTGA
The DNA here is from genome assembly GCA_036897625.1 of Pelargonium cotyledonis. Taxonomy (NCBI): domain Eukaryota; kingdom Viridiplantae; phylum Streptophyta; class Magnoliopsida; order Geraniales; family Geraniaceae; genus Pelargonium; species Pelargonium cotyledonis. Next base: position 204 of record JAYMTA010005237.1, read on the forward strand.
AAAGAAAGGCTGACCATTTTTTGGAAACCCTAATTTCCTAGAGAGAAAAAAAAGAGATTTCAAGAAGAATTGGAAACACACTATTTGTTGTTCTCTAATTTTAAGGTTTTTTTTTTTTTTTTTGAGAAATAAATAAATCTGGAAAATTCCTTATTGGGCAGTGCTTTGAATTTTGGTTCTAAAAAAGTCACCCCATGATCAGAGCAGTCAAGATTTTACTTGATTGACAACAAAAATATAGGCTTGAGCAAGTTATATCGACGGTGTGGAGTGTTCCTGTGATCCCGAAAGATCACAGGCAGTGAGTATAGCATTGATATCTTTCTTTATAGAAAACCCACTTTATATTTAATTAATCAACATCAAGCCATCACCTAGGCATACATATATTAAACACCTTTCACACAACATCTCTCTTCTTAAAAAAAAAAAAAAAATACCCCAATTATCTTTCTTTACCTTCACCAAAATTTTAATTTCTTTAAGCAGTGTGGAAATAGTGGTGAGACCGTTTTTCGGATTCAAAGTTTCGTTTTATCTTTAGTTTCATGTATTGATAATTCATTTATTTATAGTAGATTTTAACTTCTCTTCTTGGTTGACCTTTTCTCTCTCTTGCTTATGCTAGGATCGGTGCACTTTTTATGTATTTTTATTTTAACTTTCTGGCTACGTTAATAAAATGTATAGCTTGCTTATCAAAAAAAATATATATTTTTTTTTAAAAAAAGAAAATTTTGTAAAAAATATCAAACAATTACGAATAGCACAATGAGGATGTGGTCAATATGTGAGACGTTTAATTGAGTTGTGGAGTAGAGTTGACAAGAAAATATGGTCGAGTTAGACGCACTTCAAGTGGTTCAGTCTCTACATGCTAAAGAAGAGGACATCAACACCTTCAACCTGATTAATTGGGTTGTTGCTAAGGAGTCTTGGATGACGGAAACGATGTTCATCCGAATAATGTTTGAGATGAACATATTACAAGTGTTTCAAGTGACTCAGACTGAAGTTGAGGTTCTCAATGCGTTTGGTCTTATGATATTCACATTAGAAACTTGTCTAGGTGGTTTGCCAGTTTTTTTCTCGTATGTCTACAAATAGAGTGTCTTATGCATTAGGTAGGTCATCTAATTCTATGTCAAACATCGTTAGTCGAGAGGGAAGTGTCCCTGTTTTAAGCAATAAAATAATCTTGTTACAAAAATACACGTCCCTTCGAGTGCAAGCCCTTTAAGACTTTGTAGGAAAACCAATGAGAGATAGATAAAATGCTCAATCTATTTCAGCTTTAGAATTTACGAATGGACCAAAAAGTAAGAATATAATTATATTCTTGTTTAACTTTTGCGGGTGGAACGAAGACATATATGAGCACATTGTTGCTATAATGTTTAACTTATGCATGAATTGTTAATAATACCCGTATAAAAGGTTTGTTAGAATCTCTCACTATATGATCATAAGAATACAATAGTAAACATACCACACTAACTAACTTCCTCTTAATTTTTCTCAAAATAGAAAGGATGACACTCTTTTTGGGACGGAGGGAGTATTTATTATAATAAACAAATATAATATTTTTAAGTTTTACAAATCTATATTTCCGAAACCTAGATTTCAATAGTATTCACAAGGAATTGTATTTTAGATTTCTCAATTCAAACAATATTTAAATGTAATTTGAATTTATTTGAACAACAAATTAAATAATGCATTTAATTAAAATTTGATAGCTTGAACAGTGAAGGAAATATTATACTAAAAATTATTTAGTTAAATACTTGTGAAATTTAATAATCTGACATGTTTCATATTAGTTTTACTTAAGAAAATTAAAATTTATTTACTTTAATAATTTATCATCTTAAATTCAATATAAATATAGTAAGATGAATTTTATTGATTGGTTATCCACAATATTACATTAACTCCTCTGAACACGTCATTCACCAATTTAAGAAACATTAGAATAAAATCATTTTTAAGCAAGGAATAGATAAATAAAAATATCCAGTTTGATTTCTTTTGGTTAAGGCCTTGTTCAGGAACTTCAATTGTCTCCTTTTAACCTCCTGTAGGCTAAGCCATATAGGATATAGAGGTAAATTATTGTTTGGATAATTTTTGAGCCAACAAACCTTTCAAGGTTCAAATTCCTGAAGAAAGAGAAAAAGAAAAAAAAAATTATATTGCCCCTAAAGTTATTTGTGTTTAGTATTTGAATTATTAAAAACATATCTAATATTCTGCAACCTTCTCCCTTAATGATTTTATAAGACAATTATTAGTTTTTCTTCAAATTGATGGTCGACCACAATCAGTTGATGGTCGACTACAACCAGATGATAGTCAACCACATTTGTATGTTTATGGTCGACTATAAAAATACAAGCATTGCATTATATGTTCGACCACATAATGCAATGCTTGTATTTTTATGGTCGACCACATAATGAATGCTTGAATTTTTATGGTCAACCATATAATGAAATGCTTGTATTTTTGGGTTCGATTTAATTTTTGGCTTAAATTATTTTGGATACGGGTTAATTCTTTCAAATATACAGTTTTTTTTGTCTTTTCCTAATCAAGGTTATTTTTGTCTTTACAACATTTCAAAATACATTTGACTCATTTTTACCAAATAATCATCTCATGAAAATACATTTACAACCCTCTATTACCATCAAATTTTACCAAACAATACACCAAATGTCTATTGATATTTATAGACCTTTTGCCTCCTTTTGCCCGATAGACCTTTTGAAGTAGAAGTTACCAAACAAGCACTAATTCTACTTTTAAATCTATTACTTGCACAATATTTTTAAACATAGTTATTAATTTTTTTTATTGTTAACATGTAATTTGCATTTGACAACTATCAAAAATTAATTAATAACGTGTTTTTACTATAGACAAACAATTTATAACTGAATAATTCTCCAAAACATGACTATAGATCTAGAAGAAAAAAAAACACATTTTTCAGGAAAAAAAGCACAAAAAAATAAATATCAAGTTGGGTTTGATTTGATTCTTTATCCAAAATATTCTACTTTGTATAATCTTTTAAATAAAAATTGCATATATTTTTTAGTTTTATGTTTTTATTTTTATTTCACTAAAATTTGCATAAACAGGGAGGAAAAGTCTATAGTCAACATAAGGAGAGCAATAGTATTATTCTTTTAAAAGAATAATTCTCAATTATTTAATTTTAGTTACCATAAATAAATTGTATTTAAAGAAAAGAAATGAAAAATGTTTCAATAACTCCCAAAAAAATAAAAAAATAAAGCATAGCAAAGCAAAGAAGGCTGAACATTTACTTCACAAACAATACAACAAGAGGTCACACACTCTCACATAAAAGAAAAAAGAAAAAAAAAAAACTCTCTCCCTCTTTTTCTCTCCATTTCACCTTCCTTCCCTTTTCACAGCCATTTATTTGATTCCTTCAATGTATTTTCTCTTCAATTGGATTGTACATATTCTTAGCTCAAATACCCATTTCAATCCCTTAATTTCTGTTTGATTTTTATGTTATTTTCTTCAAAAATTTCTCTATAAAACTCTTCTGGGTTTTGGCTTTCTTCTGCATATAAAGAAAAACTTTATTCTGGGTTTCCTTCTGCTTGTTTATTTTGTTTTCAAGCCAAATTTCTCTTTAAATTAATTTTTTTCCTCACTTAAAAAAAAAAAAAGAAGGAGAGGGACATGGGAAAGCAAGGGCCTTGCTATCACTGTGGAGTTACAAGTGAGTTCTTGTTCTCCATTTTCATTTTGTTTTGAACATTCAAGCAAAAATGAATTGGGTTCTTAATTTTTTTGCCTGTGCTTTGTTTGAATAAATAATCAGGTTTGGTTTTGTTTTGTTTTTTATTTGGATTAAAAATTCTCAATACCCTTTATGCTAGAGAAGAGATTGAATGGACAAGATGCATTAATTTGGAACATGTGCAGTTTCTGTGAATTATATGTGATTGCATATGCATTTAGAACTACCAGGTTCCATTGAAATTCTGCGCTGGCTTGCTTTTGTTCAGTGAATTTAGGTTCTGATACGCATTTTTCCTCGAACCTGTACTGTTTGGTTGTTTTCTCCTTTGACCATCTTTGGAGTTTCAACTTATGTGACCATTGAAAATTGTTTTCAGAGGCTGCTGAATACTGGGTTGTTGTATTTGAGGTCTTTTGTGAATCTTATATTCCGGGTACCGAGTCAAACCTTATTCCTGCTAGCATTTCTTGCACCTGTACTCGAGTTTCTGATGATTCAATTAGGAAAGAATGTACTTTTGCTATGCCCATCTTCCAATTAGCTTATACTCTCACTTGAGAGTTCTTGATAGCTTTCCTGGCTCAAACATTATCAATTGGAATATGTAAACTGCTTGGCAACTCATCATTACTCAATGTTTGTCAACTACGAGAGCCTGTTCCAACCTTTTCTCAATTTCTGTCATTGCTCAATCATTTTCTGTGTCTCAAAGTGAATTACTCGCTTATAGCTTCTCTACTGCGTCTTGTTAACTGTCTCATTATTCTTTCTCAGTGATGTGTCTGGTTCTAAACCACATCTCAATCTCTTTTAATGGTGTTTGTATCAAATTCTTCCTTGAAAGAATCATGTCCATTGTTATTAGTCATCAAGTCTGTTTGTGGTGCATTTATCGAAAGTTCTTGACTAAGAACCTTCTCTCGAAGAATTTTCTAGCTCAAATGCTAATGCTCATTAGCCCAAAACCTTAACTGGGACTCGAAACTACCACTTGAAGTTGTTGAACTTCTGAACTAGATTTGCCAGCTCACTATGCTGTGAAGTTAAGAGTTCTGAATAGGCAGCATTATGCCCGTTTTCACTCTCACGGACTATTTCTATCTAGTTTGTTGTCTCCATCGTTTGAAAGTATAAATTAAAAGTCAGAATAATTAAAAAATGCTTATCCTAGTAATTACTTACTAATAGTACTTGAAAGGAAATCTATCGCAGTGACGCCAATTGAAAATTTTTTTTGCCTTCTCTGGTAGGTCATTCTTTTACTCGGTTTGTTTCAAGAGGGGTGGCAATCTTATTCTGTACTGATTGAAGTATAGAAAGAGTATAGGAATGTTGCATTGAGAGTCATCTATAATAGCCAAAATTTCTGCTAAATGCTCTAAGACAACTCAGCCTGCATAGTGCAACAAGTACTATTTTCTTGTACTGATGTTAAAATTCCTGTACTAGATCAGTTTACTGATTTTCACCCTCACCTTCAATGAGATCGGCATTAACTTTCTCTTGTCAGATGCTTTAACTTTGTTGTTCATACTACGACTTAAATTATGTGATTGTGCTCATTGTTTGTCTTGGCAGTACCCGTTTTTATTTTTATTTTTTATTCCCATGATTTATATGCTTCTCTAGATATTGATAGCATGGCACTTCAATGTCATTAATACTAACTGTTGGACCTTATGATGTTTAGATGACAATTTGAATTCAAGTGCTTTGAAGCTTAAAACGTCCATATTCATGTATTCCATGTATTCAAATTGCATCTTTATTGTTCCTTGTGCATAGAATGTTTCTCTCTGGAAAATGCTGACCATTTATCAATGTAATAGGCACCCCACTCTGGCGCAATGGACCTCCAGAGAAGCCTGTACTGTGCAATGCATGTGGTTCCAGATGGAGGACAAAGGGAACTCTTGCAAACTATACCCCTCTGCATGCCCGTGCAGAACCTGATGATTACGAGGACCACAGGGTTAGAGCAAGGAGCATATCTATTAATAAAAACAAAGAAGTGAAGCCGCTCAAAAGAAAGCAGTACCGTGATAATGTGGTTGGAGGGGTTGCCCCGGATTACAACCAGGGCTTTCGGAAGGTTATAGACGATGATACTAGTAATAGATCAAGTTCAGGGTCAGCAATATCTAACTCGGAGAGCTGTGCACAATTTGGCAGCGCAGATGCAAGTGATTTGACAGGTTGGATAGTGATCTCAATTGCTCTTTATTGAAAGATAGTTTGATTTTCCCCCACTATTTATTTGACAAAGATTGTTGATTTCCTTGTTAAATGAAGAGTGGTATGATTGTGCATGTGCAAAACTCAATTGACACCTTTGATAAGAACAAATGTCCCCAGTTGAGGGAAGTGAGTTCTCATCTTTGGCAACGATGCTGTCCAAGAAGACTCTTTATGTCGATTATTTTGCTATTCATGTAAATGCTACTGTGTGATCTAATTTCATGGTTCAGTTGAGCTAGATTGCTTTTTGTGATAAATTCAATTGATATATTTACTGAAAACAAATTTTGAGATTGTCCCAAATGTGAAGTGGTTCTTGACACTGTTCAGGATGTCTACTATATATGCCTAATTATTTTTCTATTCAGGAAGCCTCTTTGATTATTACTGTTGTGATCCAATTCCAGGGTTTAAGTTGATGTGGATTGCTATTTTTCCAAATATGCATTTATCTTTTCCTCTTATTCTTCTTACCTGCTTGTCACTTTTAGTTGTTCATACTTCATACTAGCTGATTTATAACATAACTCTTATTTCATTTACAAAGCTATTTACTGAATATCAGGCTTCAAAAGTAAATCAGAGATGCTGACCCTAATTCCATTCTACTTTGTCCATTTTCAGGTCCAGCTCAATCTGTTGTGTGGGACTCTATGGTACCATCTAGGAAGAGAACATGTTTCAACCGTCCTAAGGTATCTTCAGTTGAGAAGCTTACGCGAGATTTGTATACTATTCTACATGAGCAACAGTCTTCCTGCATCTCTGTATCTTCTGAAGAGGATTTGCTTTTTGGGAGCGAAACACCAATGGTCTCTGTTGAGATAGGACATGGAAGTGTTCTCATCAGACATCCAAGTTCAATAGCTCGAGATGAAGAATCAGAGGCTAGTTCTCTTTCAGTCGATAACAAACTATACCCTATAAATGAGGCTTATTCACATACTGGAGTTCTTCTTGTACATAATGGTAACAAGGGTGTCAATTTTCCGAGTTCAGTGTTTGACAAATATAAGAACCCAACTGGACAAGGGACGCAACAAGACCAACTTAAAAGGTAAGGTCATTTTGCATTGCTTTCAAATTAGCCCATTTTCTAAAAATTACAAACATGGGCATCAATCTTGCACCCAATATGCTAAAAATTAGTTCAAAATTGTTTTTAGCTTACTAATATTAGATGAGGGTCACCACTGTTACTCATTTTAGACAGAATATCCTTTTTTTATTATAAAACTAGACAGAAGATGAGATGATAATCTGACAGGTGGCATTATATTGCTGCTTTTGTGGGAGTTAATGTAAATGTAAATGCCTGCAGATAAAAGTTAAAAGAGAAAAAAATCAAACTTACTATTGTTCGTAACTAGTTGAAACTTAACTCAGTTAACATTCGTTTGTCTGGGATCACAGGGATAAATCTCAGCATGACAAGTTACAACTCCTGGGAAATCATGATTCACCTCTACAATGTGTTGATCTGAAGGTATGTTGCAGTCCTATGTTTCATTGGTACAGCTGAAGTGAAGTTCTCTATTAACTTTTCTTTTGTGTAATTTCTTTGTTCGATTCTCTATTAAATTCATTTAATGAATGTATCAATGAGGTTTTTGTATTCATGATAAGTCATCCTTTACCATCCACCCTTATTCTTTAAAACCTATGGGACCTAAATTGTTGCATATGATTGCAGAAGTTGTAAATTATTAATTGTACTTGAATGCTGAAAATAATCCTCCATTATATAATGGGTACTTTTTGTGATTGCTGTAGGATGTTCTTAACTTCGAGCAGTTCTCAAGACTACTGACAAATGAAGAACAGCAGCACTTGCTGAAGTATCTACCTCAAGTTGATACCGTCAACCTTCCTGATAGGTTTGTCATTCATATTTCGTTTGGATGATTTGTCTAGGATACAATGACAAGACCTATCTACTCTCACCCTGCCCTCCCCACCCCCCATCACACGCACACATGAGGAAAAAAGAATAAAAAAGAGCTCAGCATTGCATGTTTCTTGTGTTGGCCATAATTGCCTTGTGCATGATTACATTCACAAACATTTCATTTATATTGAGCTGGACTTAAAATCCTCATGGAATTAAATCTAAAACTATCCCATTGAAATTTCCACACCGTTTATAGGCTGAAAACCTTCTTCCAGAATGGTATTTGGTCACTAGGAGAGTTGAGTCATCTCAATGTATTGATTCTTTCAAAGAATGTGATACCATGTCCTATTATCTTACATATTGCAATTCATGTCTAACTGCAAATATGAGATCTTAAGGAGCTAAGAAAGGCCCACTAATCATGAGAGTTTAAATTTATACATCTGCAGCTTCAAATGCATGTTTGATAGCCTTCTGTTTAAAGAGAACTTATCATCCTTTAAGCAACTGCTTGCGGAAGGTGTCTTTGATACAACCTTTGCGGGGGTGAAAACTGAAGACTGCAAGACTTTGAAGAGGCTTGCATTATCTAATTTGACCAAATCTCATTGGGTGGAACGGTATCATCTACTTAAGGTTTGCAGAGATAACTTTGAAAAAGGATTTGCCATTAATTGAAATTTTGATTAAAGATTGTGCTCTTGAAACTGGCATTTCTCTCCGGCTGCAGAAATGTAAGCAAACTGTTGCAGAAGGACTTGATTTCACTGCATCAAATAATTCGGTGAATGTCAAAAGAATGCGTGAAGGCCAGAATCAGAAGTTTTCAGGTTAGCCCGAAAGTTCTCTTTTCAAGAATACAACTTTCAATGATATTTTCTTTTATTCATTTCCCTCATTGGAATGCACCATTGTGGTTTGTATTAGACATCTCAGAGTTGAATTATACTACTTAGGTTGTCCACTAAAAATAAGAGGGGAGAATAATTAAGTTTTTTTCCTTACTCTTTACATTTTCAGAAGCAAGGACCATGATGAAGAGTCCAAAGAAGGTGACGATGAAATCTAGCTATGAAATCAAGGAAATTGTAGACAATGATGGGTCATGCTTTAGTCCTAGAAGCCTCTTCGCCTTGCCTCCCGATGGCAGTTCCCTCATGCTTGATTCTTTCCAGTTTGTTGGCGAAAGTTCAGATCAGGATTTGCTGCTAGATGTTCCAACCAACAGCTCGTTCCCGCAAGCAGAGCTCCTTGATCCATCTTTATGTTATGGCACCCAACAGGCAAGCACTAGTAGTAGCACAGTGTACCCACACTTCACTCGTCCATGAGCTCAATGTTGAGCTATGATATTTTACTAAGGATACTTAGGCATGCTTTCTATACCAGAACCATCTTACTGGTCTCTACATAATTTGCATGCCAGACAGTCCGAGTAAGGTTTGATGGTTGGTTGCTCCTTTTTTCAGCATGCCCTTTTTAAACTTAGTAAGTCGAGTTTGACGGACGAACTCAGGTGGGCTTTTGTTTTATGTATAGGTCGACAGCAAGTTGTAAAATATGGCTCAAAATGCATGAGTTGGTACAATTCTCAGAGTTTTGGTATATGCCCTTTTGTTTTGTGCCAATGAAAAAAAAATAAAAAAATCAAGCGGTTTAAGTTGCTTGTTTCTCTTGAGATCTCAGGTTCGAGCATCGGTTCTAATAAGAAAAAAGGAACTTACAAATTACCTGGATATGAATGTAAATTGAGTTTCTCTGTTTTTCATATGTATCAGACAGAATGGATTGACTCAGTATAGTGTATACAATAAGCCCAAGGAGCCAAAAAGAAGGCAACTTCTTCGTCAGGACTTATGTCCATATCTCCACATTTTATGGTCTCATTTCTCTTCAGATTATAGGATACAATTTCTCCTCTACAGTACATAACCAAACAAGGCTCAGCTCCCACATCCAAAAACAGCATATTCAGTCTAATCCACTGCCTATGCGGTACCTTGCAACACAAGTCTCTCACTATGCTGTTAACGTTAAAACTGTACTTCACACTCCATTTCCATTCATCCCTATCCATCTCGTACACATCGACCCGCGACTCCACGTCCTCCGACTGCAATATGTAGTACAAACGTCCCCGGGACTCCCCAAAGTACTCGAGATCAGCCACGCCGGCGTTCTGCCCGGGGCAGTCGAATTTGGTCATCTCGAATCTCTGAAAAGAGTCCTTAAGAGTGCGAGGCGAGTCAAGCTTCGCGAACAATTGGTGTTTTACATCGAAGGCGAAGATGTTTTTGTGCCACAAGTCGAGCCACAGGGCTGTCCCGTTCCAGAAGGTCGGGTAGGAGAGCACGTCCCCAACGGGAGGCACCACAAAAGGCTGTTGGTACTGTGTCCAAATCTTTGTCTCCGAGGAGTATATCGAGAGCCTGCAGTCCCGGTATGATCTCGGAGAAATGCAAATGACCTTGTATTCCGGCGACGAGGAGGGATCGAAGGCTAAGCAAAGATCCGTTGTCATGAAATTCTTGTCCCCTTCGCTAGGAAGCTGAGGAAGGGTCCGGATTTGGTCGGTAGCAGGATTGCATACATAGTACTCATCATCCGAGGAAACAAAGAATCTGAAACACGAGCAGCATAGCAACAAACCATTGCAAGATTGCAAGATCCTCATATCATAGTACCTATCATTATAAGGTCGCGAAGAGGAAGACGAGACAATTTTTGTTTCATTGTTACTCGAGTTTAGTTGGACAAATGCGTATTTGGGATGACTGTAGAGTTTGTAGAAGAAAAGACCGTTGGATTCAAAATTTCGCTGCCAATCGAGACAGAACCGAGGGTTGGAGATGAGGAACAGCCAGTTCTTGGAGACTAATTTGAATTTAGGCAAGTTCTTGGCGGGCAAGCGCAAGAGAATCTCGTACAAGAGGTCTTGATTGTTCATGACCTTGTTCGCAGAGACGTTGAGGTCTTGTTCTTGTTCCGGGTTTTTGAAGATGGTGATCTTGAATCTCAAGGCATTGAAACGAAGAGCGATTAGGGACATTAACGAGTTTGTTGCCATTGTTGGGAGCTATAGGGTTGAGCTATAGCTGGAGGATGATGATGAGACCATGAGAGGATGTGAAATGAGAGGGAAGATTTTAAGGAGCAATGGATGGGAAGAGCCAGCACATGATCATGAGTTGGTTTTATGGATTGTTTGTTTCACAAGAAACATATGTAATGTTATGGTTCATTTCAGGTTGGTGAAGCTATGTATATTGTGCATTAATCACTTCACAAATTTTAGACCATTTTCTTTGAATAGATCATCTTGATCAACCTAGCTGTTCTCAACCATTTTAGAATTATATATATGTTAATGAAGTAGCTCCATGTTTTTTTTGAAATGGAAATACTTTTATTAATAATCAAAGGAACTACATAAGCAAAATCTCACATCCGGACGGGACCAGACGTAGATGAGTGGACCGAGACCATCCCCAATCCCCACATCACTGATGCCTAAA
>JAYMTA010005238.1:0-11643 GCA_036897625.1 Pelargonium cotyledonis
GGCATAAACAGTGTCCCCCTACTCCGAGTGACAATGTTTTATCAGTGTTGCTTGGAGTAGTTTAGGTTTCTGTCAGAGAGTGCCTTTGAAGAATTCTCATTGGCTGGGGGGTTTTGGATTGTCACCTTTCCTGAGGACTTTTCAGATTTGTATGACAGCGTTTCTCGAGGTTGCTCTAGGGACTTTCTTGGCGTGCCACGGGCGTTTTGATCCCACGTGCTTACCCCGGGTGTCTGTTCGTGTCTATCCGCTGGAGCGCGTAGCAGTTAATCGCCTGACGCATGACACAATCTCTGCATATCTTCCTTTTTGATCATTTCCTGATCGTTGGATTTCCTCGATTTTCGTTGTTTCCTGACGTCACTGTGCACGCGTTAGCTACTAGTGGTTGGTGCAGAGGAATGCGCAAAGTTTCCTCAGAGTAGTGGGAGGCTAGGCTCCTATTCATTAAAGAGGTGGCTAAGAAGCAGGACCAGAAAGACAAGGTGTTGGTGATCACTATCAACCGAAGGCCCACGGCGATGCTAAAATCCAACTAGAGCAGTTTCAAAGTTCAGACTCGGAAGCCGAACCAGAACCGCAATCCTCCTACTTGTGGGAATTGGAACCAACCAAAGAACTAGTTCAGACCACCGCAAAATCCTCCACAACAACCACCTAAGAGTGATCAGGCCCTATTTCTCTGCTTTTACTGTGGAAAGCTGGGCATATGGCACGTAAATGCCGAAAAAAGCCTACAAACACTTCCCACGCCAGTGTAAACCTGATTAAAGAATCACTGCTTATAATGATAATTTTTTAGATCAACCTTATTGGTGGATCAATTGATGGGTGGTGGGTTGAAACCAGCACTTCCCGCCATGTCAACCACAATTGAAGTATGTTTAAGACATACACTACTGTGACCGAGTACATGAAAGTGTTGATTAGAGATAACCACACTATTGGAGTTACTGGTTCTGGTGCCGTGGAGTTAAAGTTCACCTCTGGGCGAGTCTTGACATTAAAGGACGTGCTACACACTCTCGACATCAGGAAGAATTTGGTTTTAGGCTACAAACTCAACAAAGTAGGCTTCTATCAATCATTAGGTGCATATTTATTTACTTTTACTAAAAATGGGATGTTTGTGGGGGAAGTGGTATGTTGTGGATGGTATGATCAAACTGAATGTTGACATGAATAAAATGAATGTTTCTATTTACTTATGCTCTTTCTCTATTTGGCATGCTAGACTCCGTCATCTTAATAAGTGTATTGCTTGCAACATGATTAACTTACGCTTGATTTCAAAAGTATCAGTGAATATTTTTGATGAATGTGAATTTTGTAGTCAAGCTAAGATAATGAAAACGCCACAAAAATCTATTTTTCGTGAATCTAAACCTTTTGATTTGATTCATTCTTATATATGTGATGAATTAGATGACACTTTAACTAGAAATGGATATCGTTATTTTATCGCATTCATTGATGATTGCTCTGATTAAACATATGTCTATTTGTTGAAACATAATAGTGGTGCCTTTGATATATTTAAAGTATTTGTGACTGAAGTTAAGAATCGGTTTAATAAGTAAATCAAACAATTTTGTAATGATAGAGGAACTGAATATGATTCTTCCTCTTTTATTGAGTTTTATAAATCACATGGTATTTTGCATGAGAAAAATGCACCTTTTTCACCTAAAATGAATGGTAAAGCTGAACGTAATAACAGAACATTAACTGAATTGGTTGTTGCTATTTATAGAGTTTTGGTGTTGCTCCACATTGATAGGAGGAAATTATATATATTGACTGTATGCTATGTATTGAATATAGTTTCTAAGTCATCTAGTAAGGCTTCTCCTTACGAGGTATTGAAAGGTATATCTCTCAAGCTATCCTATCTTAGAACTTAAGGCTTTCTTGCCTTTGTTAGGATTCCTGATCCTAAGAGAGTCAAGCTAGCTAGTATAACGTATGAATGTGTATTCATTGGTTGTTCCATAAATAGTAAAGCTTTAGGTTCTTTGACCTGAAAGCCTGAGTGATATTGGAATCGACTGATTCTGATTTCTTTAAAGATAGATTCTCATTTAAGTCTAGAAATAGTGGGGCGCTTCTTCTAGTATTTTACCCAGATCTAGTAAGATCGAGGTACAAGATGGTTTAAATACTAAACCTAAAAGAAATAAATGAGATAGGTTAGCCAAGGATTATGGTCATGATTTCTGTGCTTACACCCTAAAGGAGGACCCTACTTGTCTTTAAGATGCCTTAACGTCTCTGGACGCTAATATGTGGCAAGAAGCGATAAATGATGAGATGGAATCACTCGAAGCTAATAGAAAGTGGCATGTAACTAATCTTCCTCCGAGATACAAGACATTAGGATGCAAGTGGATCCTAAAGAAAAAACTTAGAACCAATGGCACCATAGAGAAATATAAAGATCGTTTGGTAGCCAAAGGTTTTAGGCAAATGAAAAATGTATATTTCTTTGACACCTATTCTTCGGTCACTACAATTACATCCATTCGAGTGCTTATAACTCTAGCTTTCTTACACGATCTACTAGTGCACCAAATGGATGTAAAAATCATCTTCTTGAATGGTGAGTTAGAAGAATAAATCTACATGGACCAACCTGAGGGTTTCGTTATCCATGGCGTTGAAAACAATGTGTGTAAGTTAGACAAATCATTTTATGGTTTGAAACAAGCTTCTAAACATTGGCATGAGAAATTTGAAAACTTAGTCATCTCACATGGTTTTAAAGTAAACAATAGTGACAAATGCATTTATTATAAATCTAATAAAGGCATTCACACTATTATATTTTTATATGTGGATGACTTGTTGATCGTTGGCTCAAATATTCATATTGTGAACAACGTGAAAACCATGCTATGTTAGAACTTCGATATGAAGATTTAAGAGAAGCGAGTGTAATCCTCTGCATTTGTATTACTAGTTTAGAAAAAGGGAATTTCCTTCGATCAATTTCATTACATTGAGAAAATCCTAAAGAAATATAATTACTTTGACTATAAACCAGCATACCTATGATCCAAGTGTCAAACTTTTTAAGAACACTGACGACAATGTTAGATAATTAGAATACGCAAGCATCATTAGAAGCCTTTGGTATGACACTAATTGTACTGGATCCGACATTTCATATATATTGTGGTATTGTTGTACCAGTTTACTAGTAGACCTAGTGTTGAGCATTGGAATGCTATAGAACGTGTTATGAGATATCTCAAATGCACGATGAACCTTAGATTACATTATCAGAAGTTCCAAACCGTCATTGAGGGATACAACGATGTTGATTGGAATACCTTATTAGACGATTCCATGGCCACCAACGACTATATCTTTAGCATAGCTAGTGGAGCAGTTTCTTGGAAATCGAAGAAACAGACTATCGTAGCTCAATTAATTATGGAATCAGAAATGATAACACTTGCTATGACAAGAGAAAGGCAAGTTGGTTGAGAAATCAGTTAGATGAGATTCGTTTATGGGAAAAACAACTTTATGTTGTGTTGATCCATTGCGATAGTACCGCGGATATTGTAACAATTCAGAACTGTTACTACAACAGTAAGAGACGTCAAATATGTTGTAAGCAAAACATTGTAAAAGAGTTCCTCTCTACAGGAGCTATTAGAGTGGATCACATACGCACACATGTGAACTTAGCCGATCCTTTGACAAAATGACTAACTAGGGAGAAAGACCATGCAACCTCGAGATGTATAGGACTTATGCCTATAGAATGATGAATCACTCGTAATGGTAACCCTACTTATAGACTGGAGATCCCAAGAAATAAGTTCAATGGGTAATAACAAGTTATGATGTGATATGGTTTACAGAACATGTTTTATATAACATTCAAAAATGTATTCCCAAAGCGATCTTGAGGTTGAGTTGTGTAAATACTCTTAATAAGATATATACTACAATTGGAATGGAGTACCAAGCTATGAGAATACTCTTGATAGACTCACCTATGTGAATGTGGAAGTGAGGCTGCTTCTTATGAAATTTGTGAGGCAAGATTTCTAGAGCATTCACTATACTGGGATAGACGTGCATGGCTATTAACGCACATGCTTTGTGAGTCTACACTATGCAAAGGTTGGTTGTGGAACGTTTTTTGAGATAAAGTTCAAGACTACGAGTCACTCTTGTATTTCAAAATTGTATTCACTACGCAAAGGTTCAAGTCTTAAGACACATTTGTTTATGCTCATTCTTAGTTTTCTTTCAAACTGCTCAATGATAAAAATAGTTTTTTATAAATAAAAAAAACTTCAAGTGGGGGATTGTAAGAATTGGTGAAGCTTTAAAAAAAAGGATACATATTTTCTTAATCTTTGAGGCTTGTCCCACATCGGCCACACGCCACCTAATTTGTTGGTTTATATTTGTTTGTGTTTATCATTGGGTGTGCCCCTTGGGGCTGCACCCACTTTTGTGGAAGAGGGAAGAGGCAAGTGGGTGGTGCGGCTCAGGCAAGTGTACCCTTGTCAACCTCGTAATAATAGATAGTAAGTCCGAATATCGTATCCACAGGGAATTGAAGGCGGTTGTGTAGGTGTAATGAATGGTAGTGAACTATCCTAAGAAAGCAAGTAAACAATTTGAGGGAGTGTGTTGCGTGTGTGACGGTGACAGTAAATAAATAAACTCGAGAAATAAATAAGAGGGAAGAAGTCGATACCTAGCAGTTGGAGAAGACGTGAATCGGGATGTGATTAATGTTCACGGGATCGATGGGTTCAACTAATCTATTTAGCATGTGTTAATAATAGAGGTAGATACCCAAGTCCGCTTTGATACACGGTGTCCCTTGTAAGCCTCACACATGCCTTAGGGTGAAGATATCATCCTCGGATAGACCTAGGTATCATTTGCGCCCCCAAGCATGATATGCGAGGGAGTAAGTGCACACACCCTAGCATGACGCTCGGGTGATCCTTCACTAGGGGGCATGAAGGGCTCAGTAATAGGGATAGATGTATCCCACCATCTTACGAGTGATCCTTCACTAGACGGCTCGATCCACACATCCCACCCTATGTTTAAGGTGTGGTTTGTGCTACGATCCAAGTCTTGGGCGATCAAACCATTATAAGGCACATTGAGTCCACGAACCATCGTAAATCCTTAATCTTATTACACACACTAAATAACTGATTAGTCTAATCCATCTCACCACAATCAACTACATCCCTATCACTTAGAGATTAGTTGATCATGGGCGTGACATAGACGGAAAAATCCAAAATCAACATTGAAAAATAACTAATGGAAACAACGATTATTCTATAGAACAATAAGAGCATGAACAAATAATATCCAAACTAAGTTGCAATACATTATAATCTGAAATTAATAGTAATTAATCCACAAAACAGTAAGCGAAAATATCCAAGTCTCAATTGTGTCGAGATTACAAGCAAAATTCTCAATGTCGAATCTCTAATATTCCAACTACAAGCATAAACTTGATGAAAAATGTGTAGAGTTGATGAATCTAAGGTTATGGAGGCTCTAGAACTGGAAAAGGACGGTTGGGCATGCTGGTGGCGTGAAAAGAAGGGTTAAAACTCTGAACTCCAAACCCTAAAATCATCCTCGTATTTATAGAAGTTCCAGCAAACTAGCGCCTAGGCGCTGAGAGCCGGCGTTGCGTAGGGCTGACTTTATTGCTGAGCTGGCAACGCGCTCTTGAGGTTGACTTTGGGGTAACTCGTGGGCGCCGCGGCGTTGACAGCCAATGCTGCAGCGTCGGGGACCTGATTGCTTCCTTGAATTTCAGACTTTGGATTTCGTTCCCTTCCATGCTCGGAACCGCTCTAATAATCCTGAAAACGTCTACAATACTAAAACAGACCTTATTGAGCACAAATCAGTGAATAATTTCATAAAAATACCGAAAATAACCTAAAGCTGGGATTTGAGATGCGTGAGCACCAAGAAAGGCATTTTGAGTGTTTTACAATAAGATATGAACAGTTTAAGCTCAAATTCGAGAGCAAATGAAGGCAGCTATGCATGATTTAGGGTTCAATAACTAGTACAAAATGTGAGTTATCAGTGGGCATTGGCCCAATCCGCACACGCACTCGCGGTTTGTCCGTTTAACCAACCAGTCGGGTCGGTGCGGTGCGGTGTGTCGGCGTGGATACACTCAAATATATATATATATATATTTGTAGCCGCCGATTTTGTCTCTCCCATGCTGCGTATGATTTGGTCTTTCTACTGAATGTTGCGTTTATTTTGACAATAGTCATTCAGGATTTTGGCTATAAAAAGGAGTCTCATCTCAGTATATTGAGAGCATAGTTCTTCCTTTGAGTGTAGTTATTGAGTTGTTATGTGCGATGCAACCCAATTCAATATATTCGAGTGGTCCGTTTTATCTTTGGAACGTCGAGGCTAATGATCGGCCGTGCAAGTTATCGGTAAGCGCCACGAATGTTTTAAGAGAGCGACCTAATCCGCGACTCAACACATTGGTAACGAATTTCAATTCGGTTTCTTACTTTGTTTTCTAACAGAGTCAAATTACTAGTTCCCAATCTGCTTCACCGTGCTTGAGGGTAATACTACTCATATCTTATAATTAATAACTTCAATAGAGTAGAAGATAATTTAAAATCCATCCTAAAGTTTAAAGATGTACCCATATCTTGTTCATTTATTTCTTTTACGTTGTCATCGAGACTGGATAAGATTATAATGCCAACTGGTCCCATACTTATTGAGGAGAATGAAATTCGGAACCGTGATATGGTGTATGGTGGTGGGTTGTAGAGTAAATGTTGTTTCACTATTGATCTAGTATATGGTATTTATTGCACTGTTAGTGTGCTAGTTTGAAATAGATTGTCTATCGTGCACATCATGTGTTAGATCTTAAACGCTTAACTGTTTGCTAGTGCCTCCAACAAGATGAACTTATGTTGCTGACCATAATATGTTACAATGATTCTTCCCCAGAGGACCTCATAATTTAAACATTTCATAAATTTGTGATTGCTTTATGTAGCAAAAAAAATGTTGGAAATAGTTGTTTTTTTTTTTTTTTTGCAGCAAAGAGAGATACCTTTTACATAGCTGAAGGTAAATTTGTAAAGACGTGGTAGAAATTTTATGTATTTGATAGTAGCTATTGTTGTAGTAAGAAGACCTGCAAAACAAATATTAGTAAAATCTGAAATAAGGTGAGGCGTGCACAGACACTGAACTAAAGGATTATTCATGGTGTATTGTGCAATCCCTTAGAATACAACAACTTCTTCTTCTACTGGGTCTGCTAGGTAGTAGGTACAGGAATGAACAGTGTAGACTTAAGAGAACCAGCAATACAGAAGGTAGAAGAAGATGAAGAGGAATTTGTCTCTGAGTTGTGTGTCTAGAAACACAAATGCAGTAATATATATAGATAAGAAAAAATAGGCGTTTGGAAAAATATAACGTAAACATGAAAAACGTAACTGAAAGGTAATTAAGTTGGAGAAAAAATCTAAACTGAAAAACTGTCATAAAACGTAAAAAAAAAAAAATAGATAAATTTCAAATGTTCAAAAACAGAGGTTTTGAAATAAGGAAGCAAAAACTAGAGTTGGTTCAGCAAAACCATATTGGACCTCTTATACATCGTGCCAAGAGAATGCAAATTTTTAAATATTTAAAACTAACATGTCTCAATCTAGCATGTCAAACATCAAAAGAGTCAACCAAGTAAGCAGAAAGAGATGCATTATAATTCATGGAAAGATTAAGAACAAACAATCCAATATTATTACAGTATCCCTTACCCACAAGGACATTATTTTTAGTCATCACTACCTTATCAGATTTAAAAGAAACCTTAACTCCAACTTTAAGCAACATAAAAATGGAAACTAAGTTGGCATTGATGCTAGGAACATGCAACACATCACTCAACGCTAATGTTTTACCAAAAGTCATATTAAGTACAACTTTACCTTGACCCATTACCGGAGCAGTATGTAGTAAACGCTTCTTTGACAACACAAATGTGGCGAGTGCCTCCATAATCTACTACCCAATATTTGACACTCGACAAAAGGTAAGCTCGAGAAATAACAACTATTACATCATCAGTTTCAACTAGATTAGCTTTAGGTTTGTAAGGATTGTTACTACCCTAATCCTACATTGGGCAATTTGATGACCGAGTTTACCACATACATAGCAGCCGCTATTATTTTTCTTGAAATTTTGGGGTTTAGGGTTGAAATCTCGAAAATTATTTTGCCTGAATGGTTTGGGAAAATTATTCTGCTTGTAAGGTTTGGGGTTATACCTCAAGTTTTGAGATCGTTGTTGAATTATGTTTGCCTTGGATGTCATCTCTTTAGCGTTGGCATCACGAACTTCCTTACGATTGGTGTCTTCGATGATAATATGAGTGATGAGTTATGAGAGAGACATTTGTTTCTACCTGTGCTTGAGTTGTTACTTGTAGTCATTCTACGAATTTGGAAACTTCTCAATCAAAATTTTGGCTGCAAATTCTTCTTGCAACTCAATATTCTCGGCCTTGACCTTGAGTTCGTCTAACAACTTCTGGTACTTGTGAATTTACTTTCATCTTTTTATTTTCTACCATCTCCCATCGGTAGTAGTTACCAATGACAAACTTTTGTTTCCCGACATCTTCAACAATATACTTAGAAATCATTGATTCTCAAATCGCTTTTACTTCCTTTCACAAAAAGTAAACATAAAAAAGTTCATGTGATAATGTACATATAATTGTGTGCCTACATATCTTATTCGCATATACAATCAGCAGGTGGCTATGAAGCACGGGTACTCCAAGGAGGTGGACCTACCGGTACCGGGTACTGGTACTCCGCGGGTACTCTTGGGTACGTACCGGAGCGATATGAACAGCAGAAAAATTTGGGCACATCTTGGGCTCGGCTCAGGTACGGTCAAAATTTGTATGGGTACTTTTGTGGTATTTTAAAATTTATTTTGATACAAATATACATAATTTAAATACAAAAAAAGACAAAAAAAAAAATATCATCAAGAATATACAGAGACTTCTCTGCAGTTCAGAACTGACAGTGACAGACTCTTCATATTTTCTGATTCTCAGATCAGATTTAAAATTTAATTTATATAAAATTATGAGAAGCACAAACATGCAGTTCACTACTTCTAAAGCCTCTGTAACTCAACAACTCAGCTCTATGACTCTTATCTTCCTTGTAAAACCACTGTTTCTCAGCAACAACTCTGCATCATCTCAAGTTTGCTGTACTAAGACTGATCGACCACTGTTTTTACCTATGTTATATATATATATAAGTATCCTGCCGTACCCGTACCTAAGCTTTTAGAAAAATAGTCGTACCGCCATACCGGGTACTCGTACCCGTATTCGTGCTTCCTTGGCAGGTGGTTTTGGATCAGTGAGAGCTGGTGCAATACCTTGCATATCCAGAACCGTGAAAATACGTTCTTGCCAGCGGCAAAAGTGTTCTTCATTTAAATTTTGGATTTTACAGATATTGGGTGAAGGCTTGACAAGTTGCATGGGAGCGACAAGGGAGGCATCAACAACAACATCTGTTTGGGTTTCGGGAGTGGACGAGTCAACGACATGTACCTTGGTATTTTGCGGGTCCATTGTATTCCTTTAGATTGTTGTAGTTAGAAGACATGCAAAACAAATATTAGTAAAATCTGAAATAAGTTGATCGTGCACGGGCACTGAGTTAGAGGATTATTCACGATATATTGTGCATTTCCCAGTATACAACTTCTTCTTCTTCTGGGTAACAAGAACGGTAATGAACAGTGCAAACTTATGAGAAACAACACTGCGAGAGGAAGAAGAAGAATAATAGACATTTGTCTCCAAGTTGTGTGTCTAGAAACACAAACACGGTAATATATAAAAAATAACGTAAACATGAAAAGCGTAACAGAAAGGTAACTAAGTTGCAGAACAATTCTTAAGTCACGGGGATGGAGAAGTCGCTCACGCTTAGCTTTATTTGTATTTATTGGACGCACTCCAAATGCCCACAAGCCAAATACCCTTCCAAAATCACTTAAGTCATGTAAAAAAAAATAGTTTATAAACTTGTGAAATGTTCCATTCCTATCCAATGTGGGATATGAGTTTCTTTTGAAATAATAAAAAACCACAACAACTATATGGTACTAAAGTAACAATTACGCTTTATTTGTATTTGTTGAGCCTCGGTTAAAATAGTTGGGGACGTGTAAATAAGATGAGCTTTAGTTTTGTATTTCTTCTACTCTAGGCGTGAGATCTATCATCAAGAAAATGGTATGATTTCCTTTAAGCCCACCTCTGCATTTCCCAATTTTTCTTCTTGTAGAGCAAACCTCAGCTGGTGAAGTAATGTTAATTTTTGTTCCTTGTGTTACATATCTGAAAAGAAGAATTATGTAGTACAAGTACGGTGTTTCATTGTTCTTGTATTTTAGATGATGTAATAGTATATACAACACCAACAACAATAACAATTCATCATTTTTTTTTTTTATTTTTGCAAGCTTACCAAAGTTCACCATGGGAGGTCCCTCTCTCATTGCATGCATACATACATGGATTTTAGCTAATTAGATTAAATTACTGTGTAGAGAATAACTTGGGTTTTATTTAGTTGGAAAAGGTCAAGAAAGTACATGTTTTATGCTGAGCTGATAATGTTTCTTTGACTAGGTCAAATATATTTGCTTTGATTTTTACAAACATTTCAAACCAATGTTATCTATAACAATTAATTTTAAATCTTAATTTTAACATTTAAATTTGAGACCTAAAAAAATTTAAAGCATTAAACGTTTTATCCAACATTTATATATATAACTTTTAACACTTGAACTTGAGCACTCAAAACTAATTTAAAGTGTCCGCTTAACCCAGCACGATTGAGTTATTTAGGTATGAATTAGTAACTTAATTACTAAGGTAGAACCAAGTTCCACCTTTTTATTACTTATATTATGAGATCAGTATCTTCATCACATGTCTCTAACTTTTAGCCTGCATCCATGAACCAACGGTTCAAATAAAATACTAAAATATGTTTTAAATTAAAAACATAGTGGAGGTTGTACATTAACCTTATCATTTCAATCTTTTATTGTAACGGCTACATTATTATTCTTTTGTTCATATAAAATTCAACTTGGTATCTCTGGGCTCCACAATCAAGATCCTCACCGTCCAAACTTGAAGAACTCTGGGTTTCAGTGAAATGTACTGCCACGTGTAACAATTCCAAGGCCCCACAGTGTCGGCCACGTAATATGGTCTTGTCAGTTCTTTGACTAACCAAAACCTTAAAGCGGTGCCGTTTTAATGATTAAATAAAATTCTTCATAACCGTTGCAACCCATAATGTTCCATTTTCAAACAGCACGCGCCTATTTTCTAACCGTTCCCTCCCAAATACGATTCCAATAGATAAGCCAGTCGATCAATCGATCAAGACACACACTCTGTTCTTGATCTGATAAACCCATTAATTTGTTGTTCTTCTTCTATCAATCGATCAATGCCTCCAAGAAAGCTTCTTGTTTTCTTGATTTTAATCTTCCTCGACGCCGTCA
>JAYMTA010005239.1:0-11643 GCA_036897625.1 Pelargonium cotyledonis
GGAAGACCCGATCTTGCCAATATAAACGAAAAACCATACCTACTCTACGCAACTACCGAAAAACTACGCAACAAACAAACTTCTAACAAGGGAAGACATACCACTAAATAAACAAACTAATAAACTAAGAAACTACCGGCACAACCCAGATCTTAACTGAAGACGACGCGTTATTTGACTCCAACGTCTCCTGGCGATACCCAAGACAAAGTTAAGGCGGCAAAGCCGCCAGAGGCGGCTGCAACTGAGTGCAATCCCTAGTAGAGAGAGGGAGGCGGCACTATTGCAGAGAAGAGGGAGGCGGCAAATATGGAATATAATTATTTAAGCAATGTTTGGATGGTTCACTTGGTTAATTAGTTTGTTCAAATTTAAATCATTTAATTAATAATGTTGTTTCGTGACAATTTGATAGTTAAATTAGCCAAAATTGGTCTAGTCCAATCAAAAGTTGTTCAAATACAATATGTGATTATGATAAATTTTATGTCATTATCAAAGATCAATAATCATGATCATCCATATCTAGAGTTTACTTTTGTTTCTTCTATAATTCGACAACCTAAGTAGACTAGAGATTGATGCAACACAACAATTATATATATATATATATAGTCGAAATATAATTTACTACAATGGGTATCATTGTATATAGATTTTGGCCGAAACCAACAACTTTGAAAAGCTTATAGATTATTTTATGTTATTCATACACAAGAAATATTCGTTTGATCGTCTTCCTCTACATCTTATTTATCCAACGAAGGTCACACGTAATTTACTATTTGTGGAGCATGTAGCGGCGGTTTTCGTAAACTCCGTGTTCTTTGATGGAACTATTTGTGTTTAGCTATACACTAAAGATGACACGTCTTTGAATCCCATTTTTTAGCTCTCACACCTCTTATATGAATGTACTAACATTGAGTGATATGTTCTCCGTTCGTTCCCGAAAAAATAAATTATCATTGGCTCATTTTGCAAAATAGTATCATCACATATTCATAGATTTTGAGCGAAAATGACCAAAAAACAGCGACTTTGGAGAGCTCGTAAGTGGCACTACGCTAGTTGTATCTCGAAAATTTTCATTTTCTGCAAGAGACAAACACAACATATCTACTGCTGAAAGACAAAACTTCAATATAATCTGGATTGAGTGTCCAAAATCAAACTTGTCTGTGGAAAGGAAAAAAGAAAAACAACACAAACTGAAGATTAATAAACAGCACCTTATATCTGTATGAAACTGAGACTGCTACAACACAGCAAATCCATTGCAAGTGACAGCAACAACAGACCATTCAGCTACTGAACAATTTTTTTAAACAATAGTATGCATTTCAGAGCCTTCTCGAATTCGGTGTCTTCCATGGCAATCGTAAAGCGGCAGTAACTGGGTATACCCGTCCATGAGCTGCTGTTGATGCATAAACCAGTAGTTTTCAGAACCACAGCCCTGATATTCGAGTCATCAATTTTCTCTTCATTAGTAGTAGCGTTTTCAGGGGTGTTTCCGAGAAGAATTTTCTTATTTAGATAGGAGGAAGGTTTTGCCACCATGGAAATTCCACCGGAGGATTTGAGTACATCCCATCCACAGCTCTCGAGTGTCTATTGCCGAAAATATCATGAAAAGGGGGTAGTAAGTTGAATGAAACTATGCAGATAGCAAATGTAAAAGAAGCCGAGATGTCACAGAGAGAAAATTACCCAAACACGCGACAAAAAAAGGTGATGAACACTCGCTCACTAGCAGTTAGAGTGCATATTTCAAACTTGGGATTGAGAACTAACCCATAAACATTACATGATAAAAGGGTGGCCTCGTGAATGAGGCTCCCACCTAACACGAACACAATAGGTAATAAGTGTGCTTGGGTTGAGTAAATTTGTAATAATGTCATGTTCGTGTTGGGAATGTAAAACAAGCACACACAACTAGTTAAATGTGTTGTGACATGATACATTTAGGGTTAAAATTGTCGGGTCTGGAGAGGGATATTTATATACACAGCCTTCCCTGCAACTGCAGAGAGGCCGTTTCCTTGACACTGACTCGCGACCTTAAGGTCAGCAACCTTACCGTTGCACCAAGGCTCACCCTCTATAAACATTACAGATTAACGAAAAAACAAATGTGACAAAGACCTTTTAGTAGAAACATAAGGCTTACCTCTTTTAATCGCTTTGATCTACTTTCCAAATTGCCGATCTCTTCTGCGATAGCATTCGTTAGGTCTCCGTCTTTTTGCTCTTTGAGATCCAGTAATTTCTTGATAGCATACTTGACAGTGCTATGAGGTTTGCTCAATCCAGGAAAGCTACGAAATGCATTAATCAGAACTGGCTGGTTTAAAACCAAGAACCCGAACTTGAGAGCCCCAGTTAGCATCTTCAGAGACAGACCTCCGAGCAGGGACACACTAAAAGACGGGTTGCACGAGGAATATAGCTGTGACAAGCATGCTTCCAAATTCCATCCACCCCAACTCTTAGAGTCAAATTCTAATCCCGAGAACGAAGTATCGATCACAGCTCTAGCCCCGAGCTTAGCACAAGTGGATAATATATCTATCATCTCCTTATTGCTGTAAATCAAGCCAGTGGGATTGACCGTTGGGCCGGAAATGTACACCCATGGCTTAGTCACATTCTCCAGTACTCTCGTGAGAACATTTTCCGTCAGCTTATAACCTGATTCGGGATCTGTAGGAATGATGACAATGTTTGCTTTCAAAAATTTGGCAGCAGAGACATAATTACCGTTCGAACCAGCTGGGATGCACAAGGTCCCGCCTTCTTGGTTGCAGCAGAGAACTAGTTTACTAAAAAGGGCTTGAGAGCAGTCTGCATATATGAACTCCGAGCTGTTATCTGTTGGGAAGCCATAGCTGCTCTTGATGAATCGTTTGATGCTCGGAGTGACATCAATTTCCGATTCAGACATGTTTTGTCTCGCAAAACTTTCAAAAATAGCAGCCTTGATAGGAGAAGCTGTGGGCAAGAAACTTTGATCTACATCCATGTGAATTAAGGGAAATTTATCGACTTCACTAATTGATAACTCGGCGTTATTGAGCACTTCAGTGGCCGAACTAGAAAAACCGATCATCCCAACTGTTTCAGCCTTTCCACATTCCCTCTGAAGAGCACGTATAATAAAATAATCAGCAATTTGCCTCAAACGATGACTGATTTGTACAGAATTACCCGGAACTACAACATTTTCCCCAAAATATGTGACAAAATATACCGTGAACAATAAAAAAGGCATGTGCAAACAGTATGGCATTCAATGAATGAGCTCATAACAGACAGAAGAAATCATAGAGAATGTTTTTCAAGTTTTGTAGCCTATGATATGCACAGGGTTGCTTTCTTGGACAGGAGAGTCATTTTCAAGGACATATGTTACCGATAACAATATAAAATCAAGAACTAAAATATAAACTTTTGTCCAATGTAATTTAGAACATTGACGAAGTTTATAAAACTTGACTTGAACCCAAAAGTTTAGGCTATTAGGTGGAGGGCCCAACTTGCATATAAAGTGGCAATAGACTTCGCATTCTTTTTCCTTATCAAAGTCAAATATAGTTTAAAAAAGGCACCGCTACTTCCACTTCATTAGGAATTGATGACCTTTAAATGATACCTCCTAAGGGATGGCTTGTCCAGTATGCTGAACAACAAAGTTTTATAAATTACTATCATGGGAATGTGCACGCATTAGAAAATGTGAAATTTCAAAATTGTCTCGGAAAAAATTAAGCAAATAACTATTACTTTTTCTAAAACCTGTGCATAGCATGGTACCATGACTAATACTTCAAACTAACAGAAATAAACAATTAAATGCATTAATTTAGGAGGATATTAACTGTAGATACTACTGACAAACCTTTGCAGGTGGATGTCGGTCGGCCATCTTAAAAGCTAGAAGCTCATGGAAAATACAGCCGTAGTAATATTGACTAATCAATGCAGTATTGCCTTCTAGTACTTCCACAGTTTTAGACAATGCCTTAAAGATGGCCTCTTCTTCTGAAATGACAAAGGCCACTTCCAAATCTGAATAAACCTGCAAGCAGTGTTCAGCTACCATATAAGATAGTGTTATGTATAGCAAGCTAAAAGGAAAAATAATAAAACATAAAAGTCAATTCTATAGCTCCCTAGTTTAGATCAAAAGTATTCAAAACCTTAAGTTGTGCTCTATGTTGCGACTTGCGAGAATACCGACATGCGACACTATTTGCTGCGCAATTTGTCATTTTCAAAAAACAGCCGACAGTATACATTATGACACAGTAATTGAATTTTGTGTGTGTGTGTGTGTGTGTGTGTGTGTGTATAACAAATTATATATTTTTAGTTTTTAATTGTATTGAAATTATACTTGATATTATATCAAACTAAAACTAACATCTTATAAGTAAAGAAGTCTATTTTAAACAAGCAATCAAATCAAATAAGCAAGTAAACTTGTTAATATATGTTAAAATCAAATAAGAAACCAAGTCATTATTCTTTACAGCTCATATTTATGTCGAGTCCAATTTGCGTGTCGGACACCGACACTCTGCTGGAGGAGAGTCGGTGCTTCATAGGTTGTGCTGACCTGACTGAGTTA
Organism: Pelargonium cotyledonis; assembly: GCA_036897625.1. NCBI lineage: Eukaryota > Viridiplantae > Streptophyta > Magnoliopsida > Geraniales > Geraniaceae > Pelargonium > Pelargonium cotyledonis. The sequence goes on from JAYMTA010005239.1 coordinate 4,637, forward strand.
ATAGGTTACTTACCTGATTTTTTACCAGCCCACATATTATTGCTGCATGTGAAGGTAGACGAGTTCCAGCAAGATATTTCAGGACCCCATTGGAACCTGGAAGGCTGGACAGCTCAAACTGATCCGATATGTCCAAGAAAAGCCTAGCTCCAATCTCTCTTGTAACATCTAAAAGATGCTGAAAAGCTGAACTAGTGACAGCCTCAAAATGAGCTATCCCAGTAACCACCACCTGTGGCTTCAACTTCTTTATCAACTCTATCATCAAATCGGATTGGCGTGGTGCTTCAATGACTGTAATTACATCCTCTGAAGGATTATCAATTCCATTGTTCTACATTAAAGATCAATAGGTAGTTATTAAATAAACATCACATGCCAAACTTACTAAACAAAAGAAATATCAGTGAGACAATGCCGATTGGTGAGTAGTTGTATAATTACTTTTTCCGTGACATATTAATGTGTTTAGGATCAATCATTGAAATGAGACAATAGCAAAGTAGATGGAAGTCATTATGTCTAAAAATCCAAAACCTGATCCTCTTAGTTAAAATAAAATGATCACTTTGAATGTCTGGAAAAGGTTCATATATAACAAAAACCAACTTATCCAGTCCACCCTGGAAAAAGTAAAGTTATTTTGCAAAGACACTCGAGTTAAGTAATGGAACATATAAAGGATAGAAAACACCAGACATCGTTTGATTTTATAGAATAATTGTTGCGAAAAAACTATAAAGTACTCCATCCGTCCCAAAATGAGTTTTATTTCTCTAGCATTTTTGTCCCGAAATGAGTGTCATCTTTACTTTTTTTTGGAAGTTAATTATGCATGAATTACCAAAAATGTCCCTATAATAAGTTAGTTAGGATCCCTTGAGTTTGTTACAACACATGCACATGGGGTACAAAGGAAAGTCAACTTACCCTTAATTCTTCTAAAAATGGAATACAAGAACCTAATTTTAGGAAGGAGTAATGATTTTACAAATAACAATTACATCTTAATTATAGCTTCTTCAGTATGTTTTGTGTTGATCTAAAATAAGCTGAGTTTCCGTTAGTGGATTCAAGCAGGGTAACAAACAACAATCATATGTCTTTGAGATATATCAAATTTTAACTGAGGTATAGCATTTCCAAAATATACAATGGCATTATAAACATATAGTACCTGAACTGCCAATGATGTTAACCATTGCTTGGGTAGGTATCTGGTTAGATGTTCATCAACAACTGCAAGGCGAGGTGAGAATAACTGAAGTGCATTCTCAATTGCCACGTCCCTTGAAGGAAAGACCACAACATTCTTGCATGGTGGAAAGGAGAAAAAAGAGTCAGACATGTAGCCTGTATTACACACCAAGGAAGCATACACAACATGATGTTCTACAATAACCCTTCTATACAAATATTATAGATGTTAATGTCATCCATTTCACTATGTAAAAGCAAATTACTTCAGTCCTGGCCTATGATAATTGCATACTATATTCTAACTTAATCCTTACGAGGATAATGAAACTTGTAAAGATAATTTAATGAAAATTGTAAGGATTATATATGTGGCTTAAAAGCTTCATGTATAATTGCAGACTATATCGGTTGTAAGGATAAAGATAAGGGTTTCCTAAATTCCCAAATTAAAGTACACATGCCAGTTAACTCGTTGGTAGTAGGCACTAACCAAACGAGGGGAACACTTGTGACCATTTGACTTCTCCCCACAGATTTTGTAGCTAATACACACGGTGAGCATATGCTATATGTTTCATATAACAATGGATTTGTTTTGTAGTATATTTGGATAGAGAAACGTATTCACCTATTGAATAGACAAAACACCAAACTGTATTTCCTGAATTATCATCTTCATCATGCGATCCAAAGAATAACTAACAGGAAAACAAAGATAGAAGTTCTATTGAATCTCTTAATTTTCAAAATAGTTGTCCAAGCTTCACTTTAAAAAGAAGGTGCATGAATAAGAAAAAAAAACATTAGTCAAATATATCACTCGTGTATTTAAACTTAAAAATTGGGACACAACTATATCACTATTCCTACAAAGCTACTTGGGCAGGAACAACTACAGGGAATGACAATCCATCTGGCTAAGAAGAGAAAAACTTGTCAGCCAATACACTATTCCAGTCCACTGATGAGAAGAACTTAAACCAAAGCATATTTACTTGCATCTGAAACAGAAAATATACATCATGCATTCAAATAAGTTAACTAACAATCAAGCCTTGGGATCATTTTGTAGGGGACTAGACCATGTGAATAAAAAGGAGGAGCAAACACAACCATACACAGCCAGACAAATATCAAAGCTTATAGAAAAAATAGTCAATGTACTTACATCAATATTAAGAGGAACGTGATGATACGTTTTCATGAAGCTTGCAATGAGATTACGAAATCTTTTGCTCCCAGAAGGTGGCTCATATGGAAAAAATGAATTCTCCTTCAAGACACTAGCCAAATAAGCTAGATATGGAATCTTCTCATCGGCAACAGAATCATCTTCAAAAGATAAATCTAAGGAATTGCTAATATCTTGGAAGCCATTTTTAAGAAACTCGAAAATTGTCTTAACCTGTCAGTTCATTGAAATAATAGTCGTTGAGTTCCTTTCCCATCAAGTGCAATAAGAGCATCTCTTTGGTAAAAATACAAACTCAAATCAAATGCCTACCTGACTTGGCATGCGAAGTTCGCAACTATAAACTGACAAAGCATGAGAAATACTTCCACCAGCCTTCCCATAGGCCCATGCTGTTCGAGCACAAATAGGCTGATCTCCAGTAAGTCCCATGAAGAATTCAAAACGATGTGGACTATTCTTCTCAATTTCAACCAAGGCTGAAATGTCTGTATCACCGGCCTGTAACAATACATTTCAGAGGAGTGCATTCTTTGCAAAGAAATTAAAATATAAAATTCATAAAGTAAAATGTCAACTTGCCTGAATTACTTTAGTTTGCCAAAGTTTGTTAATACGAAAGCCACGACGTTCAAACAACCTTTTACAGACTCCTTGTCCTGGCCGTCCTCCCATATTAAAGATCATAATCCCCGAAGGTTTGATTACAGCTATTCCCTCCTCAACAGCCCTAGCAATTAGACCTAATCCAAACTGATCTTCGACAAAACCCTGCAAAAAAAAAATGTATATCATCATAACAAACCAACAAAAATAAGGAATAAGGGAATCGTGTATTAACGCATTCAAACATACAATAACAGATTTAAGTTAGTAGCAATTAAGGGATAATTTGGTAATAATTGAAAAAGGACATCATTCTCAAGCTACTAAGAAGCTCTTCCTACCTGAAGGGCACAGTAGTTACTCAGTGAATGTAGAAATTCCTCGCTTGCATTCTCTGTAATCATCTTTGTCATGGCATCTGGATTTGGGTTAAGAATCTGCAATATCAACCAAACATGATCAAAGAAGAAAAGTTTAATATAGAAAGTTCATGTTATATAAAAAAAAAATAAAGAAACAGACTTATTGAAGAACAATGCCCTAGACTATGCCATATGAATTTTTCATCAAGATAATACCTGAGGTATGCATCCAACAATTCGGTCAAGTGTTATGTCATGATCTCTACAGTAAGAAAGAAGATCAGATTCATGAAATTCCACCCTGTCCAATAATGTTTTCTTCTCCGCATCATAAATGGGTTGACCTTCATCATTCAAAGCATTCAAATACAAGTTTATCCAAGAAATCTTGACAGCTCTAGGATTGATGTCAAGACCATACACCTGCAATAGAATAAGCGGATGCTTAAAAAACTGCCAAAATATGGTACTAAAAACATGCTTTACAAGGCTCTATGACTACATAAAAAAAAATAAAAGCAACTTCAACAGATTGTTGAATACAACACATTGTGAAGCATACTGTTATAGGTGACTCCGAAAGCAGAGCACCTAAATGCGGCGATAAGAAAAACAGGTAGTCTTAGTTTGTCCGACAAGATAGAATTCAAAAAAGGCCTTGTAACAACCTTCAGAGGCAACCACTTCTCAGCAATCGCAATGGTTATCCATCCATTTCCACAACCAAGCTCAGTTACAGTCTTGTCCTTGAAGATAGAGTCTGGATGTCTATTGAGTCCTTCATAGAAAGTGAAGGACCAATCCTCTGGGACAAAAATGCTGGGGATCACCATCATTGTAAATTTCTTCCTCCCTTTGTAACCTGATACTTGAAAAGATAACTCATCAGTGGATATCCAAGATCATTGATGATATTGTATAAATCCAATCATGATTATTTGGATGATTATGTTAAGCAACCAAGAACAATCAGTATAACCAAAATCAGAATAAAGATGTCCGAGCAAAAATAATAAAAAAAAGGTGGTATTGTCTAATTCTACTACCTCATTTCTAAATGTTGTTTTAGAGGTTTTCACACAAATTAAAAATGTAAAATGAACTAATTAACTTAAAAAAAATTTTAGTGTACTCATTAATTACAATTTAATTTGTAGTACTACTCATAGATATTGCATTTGACCCTGTAAATGGGGCATGTTAACTGCATTTTTATCTTGAAAATGGAATATGACACTTATTTAAAACAATTTTTATTTTCAAAAATAAAAATTTCGGATGTAGTATTAAGCATTTTATTTTTGTCCTTTAGCTTCATCTTGAAACTGATAAAATGTTTTCAACAAAAAAGAATCAGTATTCCTACGTACAATTTATTGTAGTATTATCCACTGCACTGATTCTGAAGGAGGCGACAAAAAAAAAAAACAATAAAATAATATTATTAGGTGATATAATATAATAATATGAACCGTGTGGCGTCGTTTTGGGAGCATAATATCCTTTTTATTGGGAACTGAAAAGTTGATAGAATTAGGTAAGATTGGGACTCTGATTGGGTGCCGAGAAAACAAGAAAATAAAAGGCAAAAAGATAAACAGCTCGATTAAAGTACTTTCCGAATCTTACTCCATTTTCTCGGAAGCCAAACAGAGTTGTACAGTAAAAAATAGAGAAGACGATTTAAAATTAGCTGAACTAGAGCATGTTCTTATTGTTAATCCATTTTCTCGGAAGCCAAACAGAGTGAAAAATAATCTAATGAAGAAATCGAACCAATAAAATCGATAATCGCACGAAAAAATGCTCATGGAGAATAGATTAGAGAGAGTGTGTAGGTGATACCTTCAAAATCGCAATAAAATACAAATGTTCAAGTAGATTACAGAGTTCGATTACGATACCTTCAAAGTGATCGAGGAAGATTTCTTGGAGATTGAAGTGAAATTTGAGCATACACTGATCGGCGGCTTCTTTGGTATTGAATCGCTTCTGCAGATCGGAGAGGAAGATCCGAGCTCCGGTGCGGGGTTTCGGATCTTTCAGGCTCTCCAGCACTGATCTGAAGGCAGCGTAAGCAGCATCGCCGGACTGCTCGCACTGCTTCAGGAAATCGTCCACCGAACCGCACACCGCCATTTTTCTCTGCTTCTGCTGAGCTTCGTTTGTAAATACGGAGACTATTGAAACTATTTCTCTTCTCTTTTCCGGGTTTTGGGGAGATATTGTGGCACACTACGGCTACTACTGCTAGTATTTATAGTATTTATGGAAAATTACACGTCTCTATCTCGTATTTAGGCATATTACACGTTAATTTCCCGTCTTTTAGTTTGTAACTATTAATTACTATAGGTAAATATTTTAATAATTAGGTCGTATGTCCAGTACATGAACATATTTTTTTTAAATTCTAAAATTGCCCTTCCCTGCACGTCCAGATCCGTAAACGGAGTTCGTCGTTCGCCAACGTTCTTCTCGACGGCGTGAATCGACAACCACGGCACCAGATCTGGCCTCCATCGGCGTGAATTGACGGCCATAACCATGAATCGAGCTTCATCCGTCTGGCTCCGATCGTCGGCCACGGCCACGAATCCCAGAGCTCCTGCTTCTGCTTCGTCCGTCCGTCGCTCCAATTTGGAGCAGCTTCTTCGTTGTCGGAGATTGCTGCCGTCGATAGAGAACGGAGGCGGTTGCCTCTTTGTTTCCTGCGAGAACAAAGGCCGTGCTCGCGATGAGAGAGGAGAGAGAGGTGTGCCCGCCGTTGTGCTCGAACTCGTCTCTGGAAGAGTCTGAGCAGAACTGGCCAAACGTGGTCGCCGGTGATGGCTCTGGCGAGAGAGAGAAGAACGACGATATGTTTAGTCGCCGGTGATTTGTTTCTTTTTATTTTTTTTATTTTTTATTTTAAATCTTAAGAACATGTTTGGTGTTGCTTTTTTATTTAGTAAGAGGGTATTTTAGTTTTTTTGACATCTTATACGGAAAATTTGGATGGAAATTTATGTGACATAATACAGGGTAGCCGATAGTTACAAACTAAAGTTGAGGGAATCAACGTGTAATATGCCTAAAATACAAAATAGGTATGTATAATTTTTTCTAGTATTTATACCCTAACTTTTGGCCCGTTTCATTTTAGGCACTAGTTTAAGTGAGTTCGTAAAGTAAAAATATTTGTATCTAAATTTGAGGTCGACTTATACTAAATTTAAATTTTTTTGACTAAAAGTTGATAATGAATGACCTACCGTATAATGTAAAAACATTTGTATCTTACATCGGTCGTATCACATCTGGGACCACTGCATTGTGTTTTTTTTACGTAGCAATAGCTTCTTCCAACAACATGAATTCTTCACATGAGATTCCAAGCTCCTACATATACAATTTGTTTTATTCCATCAACTCTAGAAGAGTCTGAATCTTGAAGTAGCTTATTTGCACCAATTGACCAAACGTCGTCTATCTCGCATTTTTCTCAACCTGGTAACATAATCACTTCATCTGCTTCAATATGTTAGAACACTATGAAGTGTCAACGTAAATTTATTTGATCGGTGAGCTCGACACGTGCATATCCATATGTAAGCGGACTCGACACGTGCACACTCGCAAGTTTTATAAATCGGCATTCCCCCTCA
>JAYMTA010005240.1:0-11642 GCA_036897625.1 Pelargonium cotyledonis
AAAACTAAAAAAACGATAGGGCACTGCAAAGTTACAAAAAAAAAAAAAAATTAGGGCAAACTATTACAAAAAATGTATAGGGCACTATACTGCAATTACCTCATGAAAAAAAAATAATATAATAGCTTATAAAGATCTAATAGGATATTCTTCTTTTTTCATTTCATTTTGTTATTAAAATTCAACTAACTTATTTGTGGCAACGGTGTTTTTCCGTGGAGTGTATTATTTTCCCTCTATTTTTTCTTTTGCTTCCAAGGAAGAAAAAAAAAACACATTTTTGAGTCTTCAACGCTAAAATTCGCATCTGACTTCTCGTCAGAACTGTCCAAATTTGAACCATAAAAGAAGTGTTTTTTTTTTATCTTTCCGATCAGCACCATGAAAGAAGTGTTATCTCAGTGATGTGCAGTTACAGTGTAGGACGAATTGATCAGCGATTGTTGATGGCTCAATTGACAACAAACGGACGATTGAAGTTGCTGTGCAGTGGCGAGAGAGTGGGTGTGTCATTCCGGTCGGACCCTAAAGACCCATTTCACTTTAAGCTGCTTTACAATGGTGGGTCTAGCTCTGTTCATCTCCATAAGCGCAAATTGAAGCTTTTGGGCTCCACAAGGCTCTACGCTTCCTCTACGAACCAATCCAAACATTTCGATGCTGATGTGCTCTTTCATGGCCACGATGTTGAATTTGAGAAGGACGATTTGTCTTGTTTCAGAGGCCTTGTTCTGGATCTCTCTTACAGGTCAGTTTCTTTTTTTCTTGAACTCATTATGTGTCTCTGTTGCTGGTGATGGTGGATAGATCATAGAAATAAAAATTGCTTTACTTTCAAGTGAATTGGTGCTCATATTTTTACAGTTTGTTATCACCAATCATTTATTGGACTAATGATGTTATGGGTCAATTTTTGCTTAAACATATGTATAAAATAAAATTAAAAATAAAATTGCTTAAACAGGAATAGTAATAATATGGATGGCTGGCAAAAATATTATGAACTGAGACTGACTATGCTTAGTAAATTATTTCACTCAACTGTACTATATGGTATAGTAAGGGAGATTGTTCTTGGGATTGCAATACAAATAAGTTAATTGCTCTTCTCATTAGTAGATCACAAGCCACTACTGCAGTCGGATCATCCATGCCGTCAGCTGGCCTCGTGGTTTCTTGCTGTATTGGATTCATTGGAAGCTCCAGATCTGCTAAGAATGTGTTCTATTGGAGTACTATGAATTTGGGCTATTTTGGGTTTCGATGAAGAAATGTTCAGTGTCTAATAAGATTGTGAAAAACAATGGTATGTTATGAAAGTACATTGCATACCTTAGAAAATCACCTAGGATGCTTTTTGAGAAATTTCGAAATGTCAATGCTGTTTCTTATAGATGTAAAAAAGTTGCAGAATAGGCATGCCAGGAGACTGGTTGAAATGGTAATGTTATGCTATAACTCAATTTGCTAATGAGAGGAGCCAAACATTGCTATCAGACAAAGCTACTTAACAGTTTCAGTTTCCACTATGGACATTGATTGATGTACGAGCCATTTAGTTTTGCCTCATCTTTGTGTTATTATATCAATTTATTATGTGAGAAGAGGATGCCTAAGCAGATTGGTTAGTTGTGTCTTATTCACTCAATTGTAATGTTATTGATAATGCAGAAGTTGAAGCCATTGAAACAAATCTTATGCTGTTATGCAGTTATGCATGCTAGTGCTCCCTGGAGAGACTTGGGTGGATATTAACATGTGAAGTTATTTGTGTAGTATGGCTGGGCAATGGGCATTCTCCTTATATTTTGCTTTTATTTGCTCTATGTTTTATTCATTAACCCTTATCGTTCTGGAAAAAGAAAAGAAAAAGTAAAGAAGAAAAGAAGTAGCTGTATATTGAAGTTCAAATTCCTGGTGTTCATATGTTTGGATAGTCAGAGCCATTAATTCTTGGGAGTGCTTGAGTTAATTCTTTTATTTCTCTTTTATTCTAGTTTCTACCTTATAGGAGAACATCCATAGTCATTTGCTCATGGCCTGGTTATTTTTGTCCTGGACCAGGCCAGTCAATATTGTCTGCTGGAAGCGTGCCATATGTTTGGAGTTCATGGAGAAGGTTGGTTTAATGTGACTTTCATATTCATACCAGTAGCTGGTTTTGACTTTTAGCTAGTTGTGCAAATTAAATTCTGAAATTCCACTTACATGACGGAACTCTGTTGAATATTTATAGGAATGATGATATGAGGGGGAGAGATAGATGGAGTGAAGAGAGTGAACACTAGAAAATAATGTGGTTCGGCCATAAGGCCTACCTCCACGCCCCAAATCCATAATTTGATTTATCAAATCCCACGATTTAATGTACAATCGAACTCCTTGATTTACTATACATTGAGATCTCTTAATTATACTACGCAATCATATCCCATGATATATCATGGAAATTTGACATATTCCAACAAACTCCATTACATGTTTGTTGTAGGATCCTTATTTCTTTCTCTACTCTCTGGTAAATTCAAATGAGAAAGTTCACGATGGTAATTTTTCTATCTTCCTTTTCCACAGGCTGATGTTCTAGAATATTATGAACAGACTGTAAATTCTCCAAGTGGATCCTTTTATATACCAGCTGTATTAAGGGTAAGCAATTGAGGAGCTTTCAGTACCGATTTTTTTTCCACCTCCTTTCTTGGGTTCTAGTATTATGTTTGCTTATATCATGAATATGTAAAAAGCATTTGCCTTCTTTTCCTGGGTACAATGCTTATGATTCCTTATTTTGTCCTTCACACCAGTTGAATTACTCATATCCTTTTCTGATTTCAGGTTCAACAGCTAGTGCAAGTTGTAAAGAGAAGAAGAGTTAAAAGAGTTGTTAGTCGCAAGGATATACTACAACGTGACCATTATACCTGCCAGTAAGAGTAATCTGCAAACGATACCTTTCATTCATTCAAATTTAATTTGTTCAGTTGAATTTGCTGAAAGTTTTTAAGAATGAATTCATGGGTATTCATGTCAACTTATCATGCAGAATAATATGTGATATATGTGTGTGTGTGTGTGTGGACTAAACTATTCTATTATTTTGATGGTTGCTCCTTCAATACTTAGCCTACCCATCTCATGCTTCTAAGGAAGGCTTTCTTGTGAAGTGTTACTCATGCTTAATGTCATGTTATCCTGACTTCTATATCCAACCTCATGGATATTTTGGTTTTAAATTTCTTAGGCCCCTTAAATCAGTATAATGCTAGTTGAGATGTTTCCTCTCTTATTTATGTCAGCGAAGTTTTGGTGATTGATTCCAATAATTTAGAGGAAAAGGGACATGAAAGGATTTCGGCAGCATGGAAGTATGCTGACACCATTATTTACTCTCAAATAAGATGTCTGTTTTATTCATTGACATTTTTTGATGTCCTGGTGCTCCCTCATTTTAGCTGACAGTGATCCAAACTATTATAACAGGGAGTTTGTGGCTTGGAGACATTAACAACTTGTGATCTCTGTTTTACACCTGAACTGTTAAACTTTAATTCCAACCTAAAAGCTTAAGCTATTAAGTGGAGGGCCGGCTAGTACATTAAATGGTCTCAAACTCCACAAACTTCTAATGTGGGATACTTCAACATGAACAATTAGTGGTATTGTGACATACATCATCCATAGGAACTCTTTCTAGTTTTCTTTACTATTTTCTCCCTGTATATGTTCCTTGACTTCCTTCATTCTCCTTTACCTGCAAGTAAAATCATTAGTAGCAGAACATCATATTATCCTTTTAATATTGTGTTGCACTAAATTTAGAAGTTGTGTACTAACATAACTTTTCTTTTTAACAGGTACTGTTCTTCACTTGAGGACTTAACCATTGACCATGTTGTGCCGATATCACGAGGTGGAGAGTGGGATTGGAAAAATCTGGTAAGACAAATTATAGTTGTAACTGAAGCTGATAAACTGCACTTCTTATTTTAGATTATTTATTTTATTTTGAAACTCCGAACTCTAACCTTCTCAGTTTTGATAATTTGGAATAGTAGCAGAGTAGGAATTATTACCTTTCGAAAACATTTTGATTTTTTGGACCCCTCTTAGCATGGGTTCTCCCTTTGCACCTGTTGAGCAAGTGATCAGCTCAGCATATCCACTTTAGAGTGTCCATCTCAAGTCTCAACTGCATCCTTTTCCAACTGGTCAGGATTCCAGTAATCTCACCTGGGTTTAGCTGTCCACTTAATGAATATAGACTATATATCCTAATTTCTCGGGAAAAAAAGAATATGAGAGTCCTGAGCCCCTTCTTTTTATCCCAAAATGGAATGCTACATACAAGTTGAAATTCGCATGCTATTTTCTTTGGTTAGATGGACTTGTCCTTTAGTTTGTAGTAAAGGTAGTGTTTGGATTAGGAATTTTGGTTTGGGAATGAGAATATGGATTTCCGTTGATGGTGTTTGGATTAGAACTCCCCCATGGTAAAATATGTCTTGTGTAACTCCAATGAGTTTTGATTCTATTTAGTTTGAGAGTAATAGTTAGTTTCAGAAGCTATGAAGATAATGTTAATTAGCTTGTGTTTCTTGAGAAATATCACTTTATGGAGGCAGCTTTTGTCTGAGATCTTCGTGAGAACACTGTTGCATTACTTTTGCTTGACATTTGTTGATAAGCTGGTCTGAACTGGAAAACATGTACAGGATAAGAAGGAAGTTGGTGGGTTGGTACAGTTATTTGGAATATTATACAAAGAATCAGAGCGGAGATGATTGAAAAACCCGATAAAATGAACTATGTCAAAACAAGTTAGTGGTAGAAAACTCATAACATATTACTTCACTCTCGTATTAGAGCATCACTTTGTGCTACTGTTCGTTTTTCTGACAGGTAACAGCTTGTATCAGATGTAACTTGAAGAAAGGTAGTAAGACATTAGAGGAAGCAAATATGAAGCTGATTAAGCCCCCCAAAGTATTATTTCTGTACCTTGCCATCTCGGTGAATTAAGGGCTCGGTTACTTTATGCATGGTTTCGTTACTTGCAAATCTTTTGGTCGAAAAGCGACGCTCCCAGATCGGCTAACAATAACATTTACCAAGCTGTTGCATATCTACAGGTAGGGAAGGACAACCTTGATAGATTGACCATACCTTTAGCAAAAGAGGCCTTAGGGAAGCTGAAGAAGAGAAATGGGACCCCTCAAGAATGGAGACAGTATTTACTATAACCTAACCTAACCATCTCCACTCCAATTATGCCATGACATATTCATCCAAATCCACATTGTAAATGATTGACTTTGTTCTCCTAATTGCCTGTTGAATTGTGTAAAATTCATGTAAAAGATTGGTCAAGTGATAGTCTCTGATTTTATGTGTTGGATATTGGAAAAAACAGTGGCAAAGAGCTGTGAATTGCATAAGTTCCCATGAAATCAGATTATACAACTTCCAACTTGAATTCAGTGGTGAAGCCACTGCCAGCTCAGGCATGTTTTTATTTTCTTCATTGAGTAAAAATTTGTAATTATTTAGCAGTTGATGATGCATCAAAACAAACATAAATGAAAACGCAACATATGGTGTCCAAGCGCCAATTTAGCTCCTCATCAACGGATCTCTGGATATTTCAAGACTTCGATCCCCTAATGTCTCCCTCGGCCCAAATATCTATATATAAACTACACCACAACAAGCACCCCGGGCAAGATGTTATTGCGCGATCATATATTATTACATGAAACTCAATATTTTAGAACAACTTTTTAAAGTTTCAATCACTCTTATAATATCTCACAAATGGGAGTCCTGTTACTTTTCTTACAGAACACATATGCAACAATATTTATGCTTGCAAATTAATTTATAAGCTTAAGAACTATTGAGAGAAAAATAAATGGTTAATCAAGAAACTATAGTAATAAGAACTTTTGATGGAACCATGTAATTTTATGAAAATAGTCAAAACTAATATAATTTGTAATAGGATAAAAGACAAATTAATACTAATATCATGATTATTATTATTAGTTATTAATTACCTCTGCAATATTTCTGATTCCTTCTTCCTTGCAATAATTAATTGCAGGTATGCCCTACATTTTGCATTAATGGTCTGCATGCCTCCATTCCATTTCCATTGTAGCAATACCTTACTCTGTCCCCCACATGCCCATGCCCATGCCCATGCACATGCACATGCACATGCTCCATGCATGCACATGCTCTCCATCAAGATATTATTATTGAGCTGAAAAAAGCAACATGTAAGGTTTTTTCTTGATTTCTTCTTTCAAGTCAACTTTTGTTGCTGTGGTTATTGACATTTAGCAACATTACAACAATTTTTAGCCATTAAAGTCATGCATAATTGCACTGATGACCTATACTACAACACTCTACTTTAGACATTGTGTACTACTTTTGTTCTATTCTTTTACCGCAATACCGATAATAGTAAAGAATGTTCGAATATGAGATTTTGAATGATCAAACGCTTTAAATCAAATACTAGGACTTTATTGGAGATTACTTACAATACCAACACCCGGAAAGTAGGTTAGAATATGAGATATATATCTAGGGGATTAAATGACTAATTGCTCTAGTAAGTGCTCGTAAAAATGGGTGATGCAACACGAGAACTTATCAAGATGTCGGCAAGGAAGTGAATTGTTTAAATGAATATTGATCATCATGGATAAGGCATGTGCATGTCACGTGCATACATACATACATACATACCTAATATGCCATCAACTCAATTCCTAAGTTTGCTTGCATTGATTGCATCAAATATGTTGTCATTGGTTTGTGTATGCATGCAGCCTTGAGGAATGAGCCAACAGATTGAAACCATTGTTTCTCTGTACATGCATGCAGTATACAAGTACTATATATATACATACATTAATGTAAACAAATATTACAACTCATCTACTTCTTTCCTAAGAAAATAAAACAAGAATTGAAAAACGAGCAACATAACATCAGAAACGACAAGAAAAAAACAGAAGAATTATAATCACAAACTCGATCTAGATCCTTATATATATTTCCAGTGGATGAAACACACTTCTCCACCAAAACCCTAAAAGCTACTGATCTCTGTTTTGAACAATGCGTTTGATGTGGATTGATGCAACTACATATTGTTTCCTGAATCAGAAAGGAATCAAACAAATTCAAACACATTTTGAATATGGGATATGGACGTTGGTTATTTGTGAACAATTAATTACTTTTACTTATTTGGGGATGACAATTTAATCCGAACTTGACGGAGATTTGATGTTCCCGATCCGAACGAGACACTGGGTATGAGGCGGGGACGGGGGAAGAAAATATTCCTCGAACGGGGAACAGGGCGGGGACAATGTAACTATACTCCACCCCGCTCCAAACCTATGTATAAAATAAATCTTATTTTTATTTTAGTAGTTAGATATGAATGATATTAAGTTTTGTTCAATTCAATTTAAAAATGTTTACACATAAGTGATACTTTGATGATGTATATGACTAATATTTTAATTGATATTTTTCAAGAAAAAATTACAATTTTTTTTGAATATGTATATATTAGACAATATAAAATTTGATAAAGCATGGCAGAAAATGGTGGCGGGGATAAGATCCCCGAACCGGACACGAGGCGGGGACGGGGTGCGGGTTTGGAGAACGGGGCATGGAAGGGAATCACCAAATCCGTCCCAAACCCGCACCGTAGTCATCTCTATACTTAATTAAAGGACATCAATTTCTTATATACAGAACTCGAAACCAAATTAAAATGGGGTCCAGCTTATAATCGGCATATCAGCAGAGAGGCTTGAACCTTGGATTTTAGAGCAAAACATTCATGAAAATCATTTAGGTATGTGACAGTCTACATCTTGATCCAATACTAATTTATCTTTGAAAACTATGCAAGAGTTAACTTGTAAAGCTTAGTAGTAGTTGAACAAAGACTAGATTTCCACACTGAGAGTAAACTTGTAGTATTTCTTACTTCAATAAATTTGAGTTGCTTATGAAAAAGAGGAAAAGGAAAAGTCTTGGAAATTTCCAACTTTCTGTTTCTTATTCCCAAATAATCTGCCATCACACCTATAGTTTCAAAGTCTTGTTGATCAAGAAATAACTGTTTTTGGCTTATAACTTTCTGCTAACTATTAGAAATTTTGAATCCATTCATGCATTTATTAAGGGGATCTTATAATTAGTTTAATTTCATCAAAACATACAAATCCATCAACCCTCAAAATGAGTACTGTGCTCTTTCTTAATTTTTGTCCCAAGCAAGTGTCTACTATTCATTTTTATCTTGTTACCAATGCATGAATTGTAAATATTATTATCACTTAATAACACATGATCATGATATGAGAATATATATATCATACTAACTAATTTTCTTCAATTTTTTACAGAATACAAGTAATGACAGCAACTACCTTTTTTACTGGTTCATTGGAGCCTGCCCTCAAACAAATACTTAATATTATTTTAACTTAAAAACAAATACTCATTTTGTGACGGACTACTGAAGAGTATTAGTCTGTTAAGATTTTGGTAACTTCATTAGAAAATCAATTAGAATATGATGGGAGACGTATATGTTTTGCAGACAAACACATACAGATAGTCCATTGGAGCATTAAATTATACAGAGCCTGAAACCCCTAACAACACAACAAGCCCACGTCACTTGTGTATGGTACACTCCTAGTCAGAATTGTATTATTATTGGCATGGTATGATCTTCATCCTAGTACTAATGTGATTGTGATGGGACTGTGATGTCCCATGATAATCTAGCAAGCCAATTACTTTTTTATATTAGTCATTTTGTTTTTGTTTTTATATATACACACTCCATTATTCTGTATATCTCAAGGATATTTTCACAATCAAAGAACCATCCATCATTGTAAAGTTATGGACTTTAATCAGATCCACACCTTATTTAATCAAAGCCAAGTTCTCACATACATCATGTTATTTGACAACACTTTCCTATTTCAAAATTTAAATCTTAATTAGTGGGAATTTGAAAGCTCATGTTAGTTTCGAGTCCTAAAGATATCATAAAATATCTTTCTAAGTTATAGTTCGGAATTTTTTATTTTTGAACGGAATTAAACTTTTGTTAATCAAAGTGCATATCTGACAATAATAACTCAAAAACGTCAATTGGGGGCTGCACACCCAACCACCCAACAATGTCTGACACATAAACAGACGACCTATCTAACGCATGAGCCACCCGGTTCGCAGACCGACTAATCAAACTAATAGAAACAGAAAGAAAACCCTCAACAATAGACAATATGTCTTGAACTATCAGACCCAAGGCATTGGGATTACCTCCCCTCCAGTCTACAAAGCTAACACAACTTCCTCGGCTCAATGACAAGAGAACCTCATCCTCGGACCTCGATCCAACGTAGAGCTTCCCTAATAGTCATTGCCTCTACAATACGAGACTCTCAGACTCACATCCAATGATAGCGACCTCCACCCCAATATCACCCCGTATGATCTCGGATGACTCAAGCCCCACCGGATCTTCCGGCATCCTCAAAAGCAACCCGTCAACATTTACTTTTAAGATGTCACGGCTCAGACAATCCATCTCAACCTCTTTACCTCTTCCCTTTGCGACTTGAAACCCACACCTGATTCTGGCAAGGCGGGCCGCCACCTACCCAAATCGGACTTGTCTTCACCCCCTGCTACCACCTTTCTCCGACGAGCTTGAGCTTGAAACCATGAGGAGTAAACTAAATCTGAGAGGACCATGACCTCCTCTCGAGATTTCCACTTGTTCTGCCATATCTCTTCGTCCCGCGTTTGCCACAAGCCCTAACACACATAGACAACTCGAATTAGTAAATCGCGATCATCTCTCTTAGAGACCTCGTTAAACCATTCAATGATGCTGCCACAAGCTACCGCTATACCTTCCAACCCGCGAGACCATACTCTATCAACTCTTCACAAAATAACAATAAAGTATGCAGTCAAGAACGGATTCCCACTTAGCACCACAACGCAGACATTCAGGTCTCACTTCCACTCTTCGGCTAATCATATTTAAGAGAAATGGGAGAGTGTTATTTAAAGCTCTTCACATAAACATTTTAACTTTTCCTTGAATTTTAAGTGCTCATAGTTGCTTCTAATGAGGAGCTCCTCCAGCCGTACTTGGATGTCGTGTCAAAAACTTGTAGACACTTTTAACCGAATACTCGCCGAAATTCTTAAGAGACCAGACGCTTTTAACCGAATACTCGCCAAACTTCTCAAGAGACCAACACCAAAGATCGTGAGTTTGCCTCCTACTTAACGGTACCTTGATTGTCTCCTTCCACGAATTCAATGTGAACCAGCGTTGGAGCTGTTGAATGTTTCTCTCCCCAAAAATTAGGTCTCTCAAGTCTGAAATTGGGCCCCTTCATGTATTATTCATAGGAGGATATGTGTCACTTGTGCCGTTATTTGCTAATGACCTTCCATGTTATCGTTTATGTGGCAGTTATCATCACCTTTTATCGCCACGAGGCTTCTCCTCGACACCACCAACCATCTATTCCCATATATCTAATTGCATGTGCAATCGTTCCCACCATATTCAACTCTCGAAGCCATTGAGTTGTGGTCCTTCACTCGGCTGAGTCAAAGGGTCAAACTAATGAATCATACACCTGAACCGGCGAGTTTAGGCCTTGACTCACCTTTTGCAAAAGCAAATCCACATGTTCTCGTCACACTCAATCCAAGCATGTGAAATGTCGTCAGTTCAAGACCAATCACTTGGCGGTTGTTGCAGTCATAGAACTCGTACACATCAAATTGTATGTGCTTGGGCTCCCAAGTTGAGGCCCTGACTCAACGAGTCAAAGGTGCGCCTATACTAGCCCCATTTTTGAACTAGGTTGAAGCCCGTGAAGAGCTTGCTAGACTTGTGTTCCTAAGAGAGTATCCCCTTGACCCGCTAATTAATAAAGCTTTTCATGTATCATGTTAATCTACATCGCACCACACCTGATCAATCCACCACTTGGTCCGGCAACTTGGTCAACTCAAACAGCGTTAAAACTATCGACTCGAACCAATCCAATCCCAAATTATATCCATAGTATTATTTCTTACCTATTTTACTGTAATACTTTTACTTTGATTCAAATTAGTCTCTGAACTTGTTTTTAAGTCTTGATTGTTCTCGCGAAGCTTTACAACTACGTTTAAAAGGGTCTCACACCCCTCATAGATGCTCAATTACCTCATGAACTATTTGGCCTCTCCAACACCTCTCAAACTTTTTCGTAGAGTGTCAATGTAGCAAGCGCTCGTCAAGGAACCTCCTCATGAACTATGACCTTTTCGTTAAAATGATTAAAAAATATATGATTAAATAATTAAGAAGTTTAATGTTATAAAAATATTAATACAATATCAAGGGGGTGTTACATGTAATTACTTCTTTTTAGGTTGCGTTTGATTGCAGTGATTTAGGAGTGGATTGGATTTCGAAATCCATATACTCTCTTATCCAACGTTTGACAACAACGATAGATTAGATTTCAAAATCTATTATGTGGTTTATATCCATCATATGATAGATA
>JAYMTA010005241.1:0-11642 GCA_036897625.1 Pelargonium cotyledonis
CCAAACAAAAAATTTGTTCAACCAACATAAACCCAACACTTATCTGACACAAATTTAATACAAATCCAACAAAAAACACAACACAAACACAACACAAACCCAACCCAAACCCAACCCAAACCCAAAATTTGTTCAATCAACACAAATCCGACATAAATACTAACATTCGACTAACAAATCCAACACAAACCCAAAACAAATCCAAAATTTGTTCAAACAATACAAATCTAATACAAAACCTAACATTTGTCACGAATCTGAAAGCATAATGTAGTTAATTGTTAAAATGGGTAAAGGTATTTTAAATTTTTCACATACTGACGGATGAAATGCAAACAAAATAAAAAAAAAAAATAATATAGGATAGTAAAAAATTACAAAAAAAAATTCAAAATAATTAATTGTAATAAATATCAATTATAAAATAATTTTTAGCGATGATCCTATTTTAAATTGTTATTTAATAAAGTGTCATGATATAATGAACTGCGGTACGGTACATCAAATATAAATCCCAAATTTTTGTTTTTTAGATCATAAATCCAAAAGTTTAATGCTCGTGTGCCAAGAGAAACTTTTGGCGGGAAGATAAGAAGATATTTTCTTTGGCGATTAATGTTAATTTTGAGGTTTTTGTTGCTTCGTCAACAGTCACTTCTACTACAGAGTTCTCTGCAAGCTTAGGGTTTCATATTCACGACGACATGAGTGGCAGAAGAGTAGGAATCGAAGAGAACACCTTGGTCATCCTCGATTCATTGGGACCCAAATACAATCCTCACGCCGATGATGATCGTAGGTCTTCTGGAAAACTCCCAGTTCCCCCATTTCTTTCGATTTTCTCGCCAACCTAACAGACCCGCTAATGGATTTCAATTTCAGGAATTACTTTTATCGAAGCGGTTCGCTCTTCTTGTCTCATGACCGAAAGTCCGATTCGTCCAACGATGTGATTATTCTGTCTCTTTGTATGTCTCTTTGTTGTATAATTGTTTGAATTTGTTATAGTTGTTGTTAATTTTGCCTGTAAAGGAGAATGTTTGAAGCTGTCTTTGGTATTCTGAGAGTGGCCAAGCCTATTGAATTGATAATGGCTAGTTACCAGCTACTAAATGATTCAAACAAGGTGATTTTTTTTATCGTATGCATACAGTTTAGACTTCAGATGCTGAAAATCTTTGTTGTAATGACGATTCTGTTTTCAATTATAGTTGTTTCCTCAGGTGTGCTTATCATCCAGTAATGGTTCGTTTGAGCTTGTTGTGGCTGAAGAGGTACGGGCCTTTTATCTGGGACATAACATGTGTAGTAGTAAATTCAGTTGGCTATTTGCCTCTTACTGTATATCAGGGTTGGTCTCCATTTGTTCTTGAGAGTGAATCTGCTGACAAAAACTCTACCGGTCCTCTTGACTCCTCTGTGAGTTTGATTTTCCCTATTTTGTACACTTAATTATGTTATTTGGTGCTCAGCATCATCAGTCCACAATTATTTGATTGTCTTTGTTATTCAATATATATATTTGTTTCCCTGCTAGGCTGCTCTAGTCTTTCCACATTGTTGCCTTTGTAGAATAGTGGATACAGAAAGTTCTGTAATACCCAAAGAGTTTTCTCAAAACCTGAACAAGTGATGCTCGAAACTTAACTTGAGTAGATATGGAGTTATATAGAAAAGTATATATTATGCAATAGAAATAAACTCTAGTAACATTGTACAAAACTTTTACCCCAAGCATCAAGCTTTTGGTCTTCATATTCAACTCACAAATTCCAAAATTCAAAAGAGCACCTGTTGTTTCAATTACTAGTACCTTTAAGCAAACCAAATCATCTGATATGAAGATAATTGATTGATAACATTCTCTTCAGGAATTTTATTGTCATAGACTTCACTTTAGATATTCAGACTTACCCTTATATCAGCATGCTGATACTTTTACTCATTTAATTGTGCTTTTTTTTTTTAAATAATCTTCTGCGCTCTACATTTCCCTTGCTCTATCGTATTCACCGTGATGAGGGGCTTTGGGATTATAGCCTTCTGTCTAGTGGCTTAAATATTGCAATTTAATTAGCTGAAGGATTCCACATATTTCAGGGATTTCATCTACTGATGCAAAAAATAGCGGAAGGGGACACTAAAACCGATGTTCAGGAATTAGACACACAGGTTAGTTTAGTTATTTACTGTACTTTGTACATTACAGATTGATTGATTGAAACTAGGTTAGTAGGTTGTTAGGCACTGAAGATTAATTTTACTTTCTATACTAATTTAATATATTTTTTTTAAATTGTCAAATATAACCAGAAGGTTGATTTCAAAATGCATTCAAACTTGCTTTGATGTATATTATCCTAATTGCCTAAAAGCCACATATCTCTTTGAACCATCTCTTGCATCATGAGGTCAAGGAGATCTTCAAGCAAGAGTGATACCTTTTATTTATAATTATGATAAACTCAATATTGATAAAAACTGCTTAGCCCATAATTGATTTATAATCCTCTCACTTCGTGCATGTACCTTCCTTTCTAAGCAACTCTTTTGTTCAATCAGATTTGCCTATGATTCATCTGGATAAAGGATTTAGGATTAAATATCCTAGGGACTCCCATTTATTGAAAAGTCACTAGGCAGGTCACTCAACTAAAAATAATCCACAATAGTCCCCGATTTAAAGAAAAATTGGTCACGTGAGTCTTACTGTTAGTCAAACTTAACAAATCTGTTAGTTGGGGTGATGTGGCGCGTATGTGGCATTTTAATTTATATTATTTATTTATTTTTACTCGTGGCGCTGAAGTGACATATTAAAATATTTTAATATTAATTTAAATGAAATGAGACAAATGTCGCTTCTTGATTGGTTCAAAATTAATATGAATTTATGATATTACCCTTCAAACTTTCTAATCCTGTCATTTAAGCCATCTTCTTCATCTTGCATCATCTGATGATTGTTGAGTCCCATGGCTCAGATCCCCCATTCCCAACCACGAACCCACCGCACCTTTCACCTTATCCACCATGCTACCGCTTTGACCTGCCGGACGACCATCCCTCACCTTGAAAATGAAGAAGCTGAAGAGCAAGTTGATGGTTGAACTGATTTTGAGACACTTTGTGTACTCTTATAATCGCTTTGGGGTGGTGCTGGTGGTGGTAACCTTTGGTGGAAGATGGGTTCTTTGATTTTTTGTCATTTCCGGCTGTGACTGTGAAGATGGAGTCGAGAAAACTGCCGAGCCGCTGACCCGGTGAGATGGTTGCTTCGAATTCTTCAAAATTTTTATACTTCTTTAAAGCGTTGGCTTTGGATTTGATGAACCCATCGAGTAAACTGCAAGCAAGTTGGGATCCAGATTTCAATTAAATTCATAGAGCAGTTTTAAATCAAGGGAAAAGTCAGAGTGAGAGACAAAGACAATTGCAAAGTGCAGTGCCAAACCAAGACCGAGTAGTAGTAGACCCCAACCCTCTAACTTCTCTACTGAACCTACCTAGCTACCACCTGCAACTGCAATGACGGCTGCTCAAGAAACCACAATCCTTCTCCTTATCTTCCCAATCTTGTCCATTTTTGTGTTATTGTCTCCAATTTTGAGCACCACCACCATTGTTGTTTCCGCTGTGTCTGAACAACAAGAGTTGGACCGAATCTGGAAGTTTCTGGGACAACTGGCGGTGACATTTTCGCATTTCTCCGGCTACGTCACCGTGAATAAGCGTCATGAGAGGGCTCTTTTTTATTGGTTCACTGAGTCCATCACCAACCCTCACTAGAGGAAGAAAATGAGTTAAATGAAATAATTAAAAAGTTGGAAGGGTAAATTTGTAAATTCATATAAGTTTAATTAATTTTGAACCAATCAATAAACGATGTGTCTCATTTTATTTAAATTAATATTAAAATATTTTAAAATGTCACGTCATCGCTATGTGTGAAAATAAATAAATAATGTAAATTAAAATGTCGCATAGGCATCACGTCACCCCAAATAACAGATCTGTTAAGTTTGACTAATGTTACAAACCACGTGACTAATTTTCCTTTATACTGAGGACTGTTGTGGCTTACTTTTAGTTGAGGGATCTGGCTTATGACTTTTGAATGAATGGGGGGTCTCCAGGGTAATTAAGCCAAGGATTTATGATTTGCATTTTTTTCTTGCTGTCAGGTCTAAGTTGCACAGCCATAATGCGTTTAGATTTTATTTTCACGAACGATGAAGGGAAGGAAAATAAGGAAAAAAAATATTTTTGTAGTTTAGTACAATCTTCTATTTTAAAGGAAAGGGGCAAAACAATAAATTCTGCTCTAACATTGACACACCATAGTAACAGCTACATAGTTCGAGAATTGAACACCCACACGACTGCTCAGTTTCTATTTTCCAACCTTGAAGTTGAAAATCACTAAACGGTTCCTTATAAAGTGTCCCACATCGTGTGGTGTTTCTGACCACCACAAACATTCATGGGCTCCTCCGCTTGATATCTATGTTGCTGGGCTGGAAACCGTTAGAATTAGCATATGGAACATTTGATGAATTGTGTAGTTGTCAAATAGGAGATTCCTGGCTTTTCAATTCTATTACTTTTCTGTTGCCTTCCCCACCCACAAGGAAAGGGGACTGTGAAAGTGGCCCCGGTCAGATACTGTGTTGCAGTTGAGGTGGTCTCATATACTAGCTTCCACATACTAGGTTAACCTTTTGAGTTTGAACTTAATAGTTCTTGTAGTATTGAGAGTGATACATACGTTTGTCTTATGTTTGATTATCTTCCCATTCTCCTCGTCTTCCTTTAGTTTTAACTTGATGCTGCTTCCAGCGCCTGCGGAATATGTTGCTGATTCAATATCTTGTCAATTCTCTTGAAGCTGATTTCTTACTACGTAACAATGTGTTTAAAGGCAAGCAAACATACTCTTGCACTCACATATAAACCCATGCATGCATCTAGTAATGATTTTTTCTAACGAGGATGAAAGATATAATTATTCATTGCAGAAACCATGAATTGGGTACTTCTACGGGAGTCTTCACTCAACATGCTTCTGGTACTTCGTTTTTTTCTAAATGAATGTTATATGTTCCATTTTCTTGGGATAGTCATTAAGTCAAATACAACACCAAAACTCCTGTGACCCAACATGGGTTGGGTTAATTCATCAGGAATGAGGTTATTACCCAGATTATACATGTTTTGCAGGGCTCACGAAGAATAAACTATAAAGGTTTAACGAAGGACTGTGTGTCCATTTTGTGTACACTGAGTCAAGTTCAAGCTCCAGAGGATTTAGCTGCCAAACATCCTGAAAATTTTGATACTGCCATGGCTATTGCAATTGCAATAGGCGAAGTAAGAAAGAGTACTTGTATTACCATGCAAAAGTTTCTTAGAATGGTAAGATTCTCACTTAATCTCTAGCTGAGGTATCTATGAATCATAATTTATTCGTACTCTGGTTTTGTGGAACATCTAGATTATGGAGCTTGATGAATCAAAGAAAAAAGCAGAGAAGGAAGGTTGTACCACCAGAGCTGATGGTGTCAGGTGTTTGCTTGCTTTTTGTGTACTAATACTAATACTACTTGTCATATGTTATCAATCATTCAAACGATGAATCATTAATCTATCGTACAGAACCCTGCTGATCGAGATAATTCGAGATGAATTAACATATGATGTGGAATTACTTTCTCCATTTCTTCAGGTATTCATCTGAACACTTTACTTGTAATCTCTCTCTCTCTTTCTCTCTCTCTCTCGCTCTATATATATATATATACATGTCAAAGTGCCTTAATAGGCGTTAGTCTAGTTTGGCCCATTTGCTTAAGTTATTAGGGTGTCATGTAGTTTTGCCATTCTTTGAAAGTTTCCAACGTCCCAGTGGCTGCTCATGACATCCACCATAACAGTATTTCATGACCTCTGCAATTATCCTTTTTATGTGGCCTTTAGTTGTTTTTCACTAAAAATTTGTTTCTCAAGTTCTTTTGATTTGATTTTATTTTTTATGCTTATTACACTTTAAGTATCCACTGAGTTTTTCTTAGTGTTGTCCCATGTTCTGATTTTATTTTATTTTTCTTCTATTTTGAAGAAACAATATTTATGAAGAAATTAAACTATAAAACAAAACTTCTCATGCCATGAGATTTTTTTTAGGCCTTCAACGAGCCAAGATGGAAACTGGAAATAGTCTTGCAATATTTCTCAAAGTACATGGCTAAAGTAAGTTCTCTATCAGATCTTTGTAACGACTTGTAACTTTTAAGAGTTTTTTGAACTGTTTGCTGCCATGTCCTTAATAATGCCATGCACTGCAGCCCTCTGTTCGCACCAGGAGGTCAAATAGCTCTAGAGATGATGCAAGTTTGGGTGCAGTCTTAAAGACATTTTCAAATAACAGCAGTACAAAAAGCATTATAAAAAAGATAGGTGTAGAAGTAGTTCAGCTGCTATTAGTACATGCTTTTCAGGTACTCTCTTGTCTTATTTCTCATATACTACACTTCTCTAAACTACTTAAAATGTGATATGAGCAATGCTGCTATATGCTTTTTTTTTCTTTTCTTTTTCCTAAATATATATCAAATATGCACATGTCAAACCCTCACACTTACTCTATACTACACTTCTCTAAACTACGTAAAATGTGATATGAGCAATGTTATATGCTTTTTTTTTTGTCTTTTTCATAAATATATATCAAATATGCACATGTCAAACCCTCACACTTACTCTTTACTTGTTCGTAGTAAACCAAAATCTAAACTAAACTAATAAAGTAGTAAACATACTCGCTTTCGTAGAGAATACAATTGCACTTAACATGTGCAACAAGCCTTTAAATCACTAGGTTCCCCTTAAGTGGATGAGTTTTGTCTCGTGAGGATTTTCGAGACATACCCACAAACTGTAAGAAATATACACTAAGCTGTGTTAAAGTAAAAAGAAAACAAAAACAAGAAAAGCAAAATATTTTTGGTTTCGCCTATTCCATTCAAACACACTATACACAAGCAAGTACTCCACAATAAATTCGTCATGAATGAATACAAGTCACTCACACACCTAAAATTGTGTCAAGATTAAATCTGCCTAATATATCCAAATTGCAAACTATACACAAATGGTTTTCAACATGCAATGCTATATGTGCAAGTGAAATCCTACTAATGAGGTTGACCTTTTAGTAGTGGAAGCTCAAGTCATTGTATGTAGTCCATTATGAAATTTAACACGGTATCAAAGCTGGTTTTGCTTCAAGCCTGGGCCTGTTTATGTTGCCTCTTGTGGTCTCCAACCCGCTTGTAGATTGTCATGCCTGCAGAGGCTCACATGTGGAAGAAAAATATTACACGTGAGGGGGAGTACCAATTTAATGTCTCCTGACTATGCACGTGTCGAGCCCACCACCGATAAAAGAAAATTGTGAGGCTCGCACGCGAGAGGGATTGTTTAGTGGTGACTAAAATGTCCCAAATTGGTAATAGGGCAAGTGAAACCCTACTAATAAGGTTGAACTTTTAGTAATGGAAGTTCAAGCCATTGTATGTAGCCTATTATGAAATTTAACAGTATTAATTAACTGATACGGGCTGGGTTATTATCCGGTGCTTCTTTTGGCACTTGAATCTCTTCCTTAGCTCTTTTAGATCACTCCAAAGGCCTTGAAACACATAAAAGGCTTTGAAAACAC
Source organism: Pelargonium cotyledonis (assembly GCA_036897625.1). NCBI lineage: Eukaryota > Viridiplantae > Streptophyta > Magnoliopsida > Geraniales > Geraniaceae > Pelargonium > Pelargonium cotyledonis. Next base: position 7,721 of record JAYMTA010005241.1, read on the forward strand.
TAGAATACACATCAAATCTAAAAAAACAAGATAATACAAGCTAAAAACATGTAAAACTGGGACAAATATAGGACAAAAAGGGTGATAAACTATCCTTAATATATATCAAATATGCACGTGTCATTTTTGTTGTGATTTCAAATTGCTAATATTTTTATGTACTTTTTCAGGCTCATATATCTCTAATATCTCAGCAACCTGCTGAGAGCATAATCGATTCAAATGAAGTGAAAGGCAGTTCTGTTAGAGAAATATGCAAGGATTTTATTTCTGCTTTTGAGAGTTTGAGAAGAGCAAATGAGTAAGACTTATATATTAGGAGTTTATCTTGATCATTTGCCTTGTCTTTTTTACATGACTTTTTTACATTCTTCTGTGATTTCTTATCATTGTGAATAAGCAGAGGTTTAAGAAATAGGCTTCCTTTTGATAAAGCATACCGTTTGATTTGAACTAAGAATATTTCTCTAAGTACAACTACATTATTTAATCTTCTTTGCTATCTTAATTATTGGTTTATGATGTTACCATGTGAAGCACCTTTATGACCTAGTCAACTTCTGCACACAGCGTCTCCTTGAATCTTGTTCTACGTAATCAAATCTAGAGCTTCAAATCCTTGGAATCTGGGTCCTAAAATGGATGTACACATTTTTAAGTGAAAACTAGTTCACATGCACTGGAATTCACTGTGGGTGTGACTTGTGAGTAAGAACCTCTACAATTGAAATTAGAGAATAGCAAGAAATGTATGGAGAATGTGTGTAGAGTGTAGAGAATGAGATGAGATCACCCTTTCCATTTTCCTTGGATATCAAGTGCTACTCAAAGTATGCTAGGCTGAGGGGTTCTTTGGTTCTGTCCAGAGTGTGCCAAATCTGTGAGTTCCTAGCTTTGAGTCACATGTTTTCCATCAGATCATAGTATGAGGTAACGTGGAGCTAGATGAGGGTCTACCTCAGGGTTTGACCTCTCTGGGCTCCTCGTAGCAGTTGGAAGAGAGGAGAGTCACGGGGTTATTATTAGTGAAGGTCCAAAGCTGAAGCTCTAAAATAGTCCCCAAGTAGAGGATCCAAGAGTTGTCTCAAGAGAGCTACTAAGGAGGGTTTCCAAGGGAGGGTCTGAGGGTCCAAGTGGGACCCCTCTAAAGTAATTTTGATTTCCTTTGTAGCTTGGAAGTAGTCTTAGAAGAATAGAAGCCCATGGGAGTCTCTGAACCATTGGCGTAGCATAGAAAGAGGTAAGGAGCTTAGGAGAGCTTCATTTGCTGGGCTAAGACAGGACACATGCCCGTGTGTCCCGTTTGAGTATCATTTGGCAACCGAGTGAATCTCAAGAGCTTATGGTTCTTGGTTTTCTGAGTGTTGCTCGTAAGTCGGTTAATTCACACGGGTACGTGATCTGATCGCACAACCATATGATTCTACCTGTTGCGAGTGTTACTCAGAAAATTGCTCTGGCTTTCCTAAGTCATTCATCTGATCCAAGTTCTTCCAGGTGCCCAAGGGGAGTGTTTTCAGGTCTCTTTGATTATACAAAATTGACAAAAGTGGAGGATCATGTCTCACAAATACTGGTGTCAGTTCTTGTCAAATTGTGCCCATATACTGGTGTCAGTTGTCAAATTGTGCCCTGATTTTTAGTGCATGGCCACCATGGAAAATAAAATGGACTAGAGGTGTTTTTGTTGTGAAATCAGATAGTTTAGTACAAGCGAATCACCAAATTTTAGTTCTCCATGAGTATTGACCTGTAATCTTTGTTATTGTTAAACATTTTCACCTCTGGATTTCAAAATACAAAACAAACTGTGCGAATGATTGTTGAAGCTGTATGGGATAGCCAAAAAGATTAAAAATAGTGAATCAAATCCTCATTTTCTTCTTATTACTGTTGTGCTGCATTATATGAATATTGATGAATCTTAAATACAATCCCTGTTATACTCACAAGAAGAAGAAAAAAGCATGGAACGTAGAGAGTAACTGAACAGGAAGACTGAACAATGATTAGCATCATAGTTATTGCTTGCTAAATATGTTTCAGGATCTGAAGTAGTTGAATAGTTTGAAATATTGCCATTATAGTTCCAGTTTATTGTTCTTTATCTCTTTCTATAAGTTTTGTATTGTAACTTTACATATGTATGTGAATGCTCATCGAATTAAATCATGTATGTCACGGCATAGGGACATGGAGATTATGCCATTGGGAAGAGAAGCATTGTTTACTGCAGCGGCTATTCTGTCAACAAAATCATAGAGGGGTCGGGTTGAGCTAGTCACACTTACAGCTTATTACAGGGTTTGTATGAAAATGGCTGTTTCGGGATAACTGTAGATCAGTGCAGTATATTTTGTTACACTTGCATCGCATCACCAAATGTATAATTATACGTACATTATATGTTTTCATTCTCTTCATAGCTTTCGATTGTCTGTCATTATCTTACTAATAGCATTTTTGTTTTTATTTTTGTTTCCAATAGACTGTCCATTTAGATTGGAGATGTCATGAGAAGTTCACTCACTGATTTGTGGTTATTCAGTTGAGTACATATGAACCAAATGTGGTTCATTATTGGTGGTTCCAGTAATCTAAGGTGATAAGCATGAACTTGGGCTTCATTGAGATGCTAAAATGGCATATGATACATAACTATTTGAATGGTTAAATGTTATTTAGAGTTTGCTTGTTTTAGACCCTGTACAGACAATAACTTATAGTCTGATCCCTGATATAACTTACACATCATCACTCATCTTGCCACGTCAGTCTCGGTCATGTCTTCTACCTTTGTCCTCTGTACAGGAAAAGAAAAGCAAAGAGGCAGAGAAAAAGTGAGCCAAGAAAGATAGTTCTATTCTCTCTCCTTGCTATGATACCACCACACCACTCAAAACCCCACATAAATCTCTAATTTCTCTCCCAACAAATTTGAAACAAAACCCAAAATGATTGATTCAATTATGGTGTAAAATTTATTTTGATTGATTCATACTCGGAGAAATAGCAGAAAATGGAAGAAACGAAAGAGAGCCAAAAACAACGCAAAGCAAAAACAACAGGACACAGAAGACGCCGACGAGGAGCAGTTCGATGAGGAAGTGGACTGAGACGACGAGACCGAAGACCCGCAACCAACGCGATAGCTAATTCATTGATGGGGTGGGGAATAGCTGAACAGGAGCACCATGACAGTCCAAGGTTTGTGGTTCTGTGGAATTTTGGACAGTGAAGAGAGAGAAATAGTCTAGGATGACGCAACGGTTAACACACATATTTTCATTAGGGCCGGTCCTATTATTTTTGAGGTCCAGGAAAAAATAAAAATGTAAGCCCTCTAATATATGTATATATTAATAACTTACTTTATTAAATTAAGTTTTTTAAACAATAATAAAATACTACAAAGTAGTGGTGATTAACCAAAGAAATTTGGTCTAATTAAATTAGAAAATTGTAAAAAAAAAAAGAAGAAGGAACATTTAATACAAAAGATAGTGTTTAGCACGTGCAGAAACAAACAAATATATCAGCAAAATGTGTTAGTAAAATGTTCAATATTATTCTCATGTTTTTTGAGTCACTTACTATATAAGTTTGTTTTCAATGTTTAATTTCATCCGTTGCCAAAAAAACTTGTCGTTATTGGATTTGAATAATTTACAACAAAACAAAATTTTACAACAAAACAAAATAACGCATACACATGTTTAAAAATATAAAAAATGTCTAGAATTGATATCTAAATGTAATAAATAAGGGAAGGGATTGGCGCATGTTGAGTTTTTTCATGTGTTTTGCATGTGTGATAGGTGTCGGCGGGTGATTGGGCAGCAGAGGGAACGCGGGCATGACCCGTGATTTTTTTTTTCGGTTAATTTGCGGGTATGGGGACGGTTCAATGGGAAAAGTAGAT
>JAYMTA010005242.1:0-11641 GCA_036897625.1 Pelargonium cotyledonis
AGTAATCGATGGGAGACAATACCATTTTGCCGAGAGAAATCGAGAGCTCACTCTCTTCTTCTGAATTTGGCGCAATCCCTAACCCTAGCTCTCCCAGTATTTCCCAATATCTATATGTGCACGGGACGGTCTAAACCCTAAATTATTTTGTACTGTTTTTTCTTATTTAGCCTTCACATGTCCTTGTTATTACCTGGAGCCCATCTGTCGGAATGGGCTCAATGGGCCTTGGCCTGATTGTATTAAGGATCTGTTTGTTGAACTGAAAACCTTTTTATTTGAAAGTGCTTTGAACAATAACTAAAAAAAATGTTTTCAACTCAAATCCCTTTTTTTATTTGAGTTATAGATTGTTTATGGACATTGAATTGATGTTGGATCGGATATTTATGTGCATTAAAATACATTTTGAAGATTTATGAGTTGAAAAGGGTAAAAAAATGAGATTTGTTGGTGATAAGCGAACGAAGATCATTGTTCGAACTTATATTAGGTCTCGTACTTAATTTTGTTAAGGTCTTTTGCGTGGCTTGACAGTTGGGTCATCCCTGGGTATTAGACAAAATTTGTTTAGGGAACATAATCATTTAATTTCAAAAAAATGATAGCAAATGAAACTTTTTTTTTTAATGCGAAAAAAGTACAAGGCGGGCCAAAAACAGGCGAGCCAAAAGAAAAACATAACATTGACAATAAGAGCAGGTTTGAGCACCAAAAATTGAAGGAGTGTGCGCCTGGAAAGTGGATTGAACGCCCGCAATGGGAGTTGAGTCGGGCCATACCAAGTATATCTTTGTCCATGTAATGGCAGGTTTAGCAAGTTTGTTCGGGTCAGGTCCGAGTAGTGTGAGTGAGTGGAGTGCTTGTTTCCTGAAAAGGACAGCAAATTGAGTTGGAAATTGGAATTGCCTGCCAACAGGAATGGGATGCTTGAGTTGGAGATGAGATTGAGGAGCCCCGTCCCGTCCAGAGTACAATCTGAAGTATCGATGATATTTAAACATATATTGAAAAGTTTTTGTTACGAAGTAAGCAACTCTATTTACAAATTATTTAACAAAATAGAACTCAACGCTCTCATTGATAAAGTAAGTACAATCACTAACGAGAACTCAAAGTAAAGTAAATTCAAAGCCTTTAAATCTCAATGTCCAACGTACTTGGTAACATTGGCTAACTTTTTAGTAATTATGAACTATTTAATTTCTCAAAAATAAAAATAAAAAAATGTTCCTAAATTTTGAGCCTTCACTCCTCATTTTTCACTTCAGAGTTGAGAACACTGAGACAGAGACGACGCTCAGTCTCCACCGTCACCTCCTTCTCGCCGTCGGCCGCGCATCTTACCGCCTCTTCCCCGTCGATAAATTTTCTCAGGTTTTATTTTTATTTTTATTTTTTATTTGGGTCAAGGTTTTTATTTAACCCACTTCTTCGTCTCTTTTTCTCTTTTTGTATATCTGTTTGGTTGGCGAGAAAGTGGGGAGAATTTTGTATTGAAAGCTTCAATTTGAATTTCTTGTTCGTGTTTTAATTGAAAGGCTGAAAAACCTTTGGACGTGTGATTTGTGGTTTGATTGAAAGATATTTGAAAGTTTTCGATTTTGTGCTAAAACCTTAGTGTGTGTGTGTGTGTGTCTGCGCAAAGGAACAAGATGATTGATTCTGAATCTGATACGCTTTCTGATACTTGCACTGCAGCTCTCTCTCTACCGTCCCAGAAGACGTGTGATCGTTTCATGGGTGATATGGTTGATTTTGGTGAAGATGTTGAGAAGGTGAATTCTGGGTTGGGCTCTGAAATGGATAGAGAAATGGATTTAGGAACTTTATTGGAAGTGAAAAAGAAGCAGATTTTGGATGAAATCCATGTGGAGGAGTTTGGTGAAGGTGAGAATTTGAAGGGAGAAATGGTGCGTTTTATGAAAGGACCTGCGGAAGGTGAAACTCTGAGTGTTACTCATTATGGTCTAAAAAGTTGCGAGGAAGTGAACAAATTGGAGATGATTGATGGTGATAATGTTGGAAATGGGGTTCAAGAATTTTATAAATTGGCTTCGGTAGAAACAGTTTCTGATGAATGTGGAAAGGAGATGGGATTTTTGGTTTCAGCTGAAGATTCAGTGAGAAATGGAGTGAGGAATACAAACCAAGAACTCGATGGAAAGAAGGCGAAACGCTCAAGGAGAAAGGCTAAAGGTGCAAATAAGGTTTTGCAGGCAAATGAAGGACAAAAGAATTTTACCCACATAACTTTAGCCGGAAGAGGGAGCCAAAAGATTGGAGACGGAACCAAGATAGTGTATTCAAGGGAGGAGATTGAGGCTATGAGGTTTATGAAGATTGTAGAACAACAGAAAATATGGAAGGATATATATAATGGACTTGGACCTGCTGTGGCAAGGGAGTACGATGACCTCGGAAGTTCAAGGCGTCAGAAGGAATTCGGCCTGGACTTTGATCCTAGGAAACACCTTGCAAAAAAGGAACATGCCTCTGGGATACAGGGTGAGCATTATTCTTCTAGTTTCTTTTTATGCCTTCTACTATAACTTTTATGTCTGATCTCTGAGTGCTGATAGCTTTTCACTTGAATGTCAGAAAGTTTTTTAATGAAATTGGTAAAGCAAATCTGTGTTTGATTATTTTGAAGTAAATCAACTTAATTGTTTCCTCTCTTTTGTGTGTGTGTGTCATATTTATTGGTTTGAAGTTGGCGTTATAACAAACATGATTCTGAGGAAAATATTAACTAGTTGCCAACTTTTAGTGGAAAATGGTGCAATATTTTGATAAATTTAGACAATGATCAGAGATGAAGTAAATTCAAGATAATTTATGCATCCTTGATGTATGAGTGTTGGAGTATATTGGTATTTTCACTTTGGTTTCTATTTCAGTAAGTAGGATAAGTTTGTGCTTCTTGATATCTGAACAAGTCACAAGCAGAAGATAATACTAAAAGATCGTTTCTGGGAACTGTATTTCAAAGATTAGGGATGAGCGGGTTAGAGGAAACATGTCTGAAGACTGAGAGCAGCAATCTTTCCAGGGATTAGACTTAATAGGAGCTAACAACCTCTTAGAATCTGAAGATGAACTGTTCTGGTTCTGGTTCTGTTCGATACTGTTTGGCATAAGCTGTTGTCATCTTCTTTGTTTGAAATGCTGCCAAGCTGGTTCTTAGACCTCATGTGACATATTATAAGGATAAGGCGGTTTATATGCATATATAAGATACTCGTATGTAAGTTTTAAGTCCAATATTCAATGACTTTATGATTTTTTTTTTTTGGTTGAAAACTTTTATGAATAAAATTGTTGATTAAAATCTTTGTTTTAATTAAGTAATTTAAGGTTGCATTCAGGAATTTACTTAGATTTGATTTGATTAGTTGTATTTCAAACATATATAATGTTTGGGAAACAATAGAATTCCAAATGACAAGGTAAGAGTTGTCATTTGAAATCCCATGTTGTCCGAATGTTTTGAATGCTATTGCATTTGAGCCAAATCCAAACTCTCTTGAGTATCCAAACATTGAATTTGTCTAAAATCCAGAATTTCAAATGAAATCCAAGAATCCAAACGGAGCATAACTCTATTGTTTCCTTGCTTGTTTCTTTGTGTCATATTTTTTTTTAAATAATAGCATCATAACATGCATGATTCTTAGGTCTTGGCGTCTTGTTGCCGCAATGGTAAAGACATGAGCTTCTTGTACTGGCCACTGTTACTTGCATAAAAGTCTGAGATCATGACTCAGGATTTATTTTCTTTGTATTATGTGTCATTGTTTTAGAAACAGTTTTAAAATGCTCAAGGTTTGTGATTGCTCACAGGGGAAATGTCTAAAGAAAAGATGGATGATGAGTTAGATGTAGACAAGCATAATGAAAAGGATTATTCAAATACGTCAGATCCTGCTTGTAGTGAGAGCATTGGTGTTGAAGATAGCTATACAGATCTGGAAGAAGAGTGTATTGAAGATGATGAAAGTGAGGAAGATTATGCTAGCATTCAGAGACCTGCCTTTCAGGTTGATGGAGAACCCAATTTTGATTCTGGGCCTGTAGAAGATGGATTTGAATATCTTAGGCGTGTCAGGTATGATTCTTTATTCACGGAGTTCTATGTTAATGATTCTATCATGCTCACAACATTCACTATCAATATATTTGTTCCATTGTCTTTTTTGCATTCCTTGAGAATGTGTTTGGGAACATGGATTTGATTTGAAATTCGTCATTTGAAATTTTGGATTTGAAATGTTGTATTTCAAATACAAATATAATGTTTGGGAAAACATAAAATTTCTAATGACAAGGTATGAGCTGTCATTTGAAATCTCGTGTTCAAAGCATGTTTTGAAAGCCATTGGATTTCACTCAAATCCAAATCCTAATTATTGGAGTTCCCAAGCATCTCATTTGATTCAAATCCAGCATTTCAAATCAAATGAGGGTTCCCAAACGCACCATTATTTGTATATTTCTTTGGGAGAGTGAAACCTATTTGAAGCAAGTGATGGCATGGATGTGAAGAAACTCTTCCCATAAGGATGTAGCAATTGATTCTTAAAGAAGGAAATGCCAGATTATATTAATGCAGATTACTCACCACCGATTGAATCAAAGATCTTGCATAATCTTGCCACCTGACCAGCTTTTCTGATTACATTTCGCTTTTGCAATTTTATTGTAGACTGCATTTGTTCCTACATTGTAAGAGAATAATATCGAAGTTTCTTTACTAAGATCTATGAGATTTTTTTGAAGTGAGAATGGAAAGTCAAAGTCACATCTCATGCTGGAGTTATTTTCTTGTTCTGTAGGTGGGAAGCTGCTCATATTCCGAAAGTAAAAGTGGCCAAGGTGGATAGGAGTAAATTCAACAAAGAACAGACTGTTTATATGCCCCAGATTGAAGATATTGCCAAGTGTCCCGAGCATTTGTTGCCACTAAAACAGTGGGAGGAGGCATTTCTTGCAGACTTTTCTGAGCTGCGGCTGGTATGTATAATTTTCCCTCAGTTGTTGCATGCGAAACTCGTTTGTGCATGTTTTTTTTTTTTTTTGTCGTTGGAATCCTTTATTGGATTGACAAATGTAAATGTAATGGATAGAACCAAATATCCTATAGGTTTCTGTGTAATAAACTAGAAAAACCCTAAAGGCAATCATCATTCCAAGCTTTGCATTTTTTGGAAATGCTAGGTTTCTCTACAATAACACAAAAGAGTGACGTGTCTCCCTTCATGTTCTCTTATTGTCAGGCTCTGTCGCGCCTTCAGGATTCCAGTGGTGAAACTTTCGGCAGCTCTCATCAGCCTCTAGAGGATGTTATTCTTGAAAGTTATCACAATAAAAGCAATGAAGTCTTTTCCACCCATCAAGATTCCTGTCCGTTAAGCTCAGTTGACCAGCCACCCTCAACTCCCGAGGACAACACCACCTCATCGCCTCCTGGGAATTTGAACTCAAAAAATTCTGATAACCTCCCAAAATTGTCAACAATTCTTGAGTCGGACTCAGTTGCTCGAGTATCAACGTTGAGGAAACACATAAAGGCGGTGGAGAGCACAAGTGCACTATCAAGGAACGATTGTCTGTGGCTATATGCTTTATGTGCATCTGTTGATACTCCGTTAGATGCTGACACTTGCGCTGCTCTTCGGAGCCTGCTTCGAAAGTGTGCTAGCCTGCGAGCTGGGAAGTGTGAACATGACGACGAACTTATAATGCTCAATATCCTGATCACTGTTTCAGGAAGGTATTTTGGGCAGCTGGAATGAATGACGATTCCATGCTGAATTGTGACCCGAAACACTACAATCCGGCGAAGCTGATGATGAACTTGTAATGCCAAACATCATCCTGGCTACATCTTACGCAGGAATTTTGGGATATGTTTGGAAGTTGAGATTTACATCTATCTACCAAGTGATATGTGGATTATATATTATAAATGGTTTCATCTGGTGAATTTTGTTCCATCTGCTGGAAAATGAAAAAATGTGAGAATGTTTCATGTTCAGGGTACTCAATTTTGTTATGTTTCACTCCGTTTTAGATTGTAAGGTCTTAAATAGTATGATTTGTTCTTGCTATATAGGAAAAACGGTAACACGTCAGATAAGAGTGACACGTCAATGTCAGAGTGACACGTTAACGTCATGTCACGTAAGGTTTTAGTCCATGTCAATCTTTATTTGTAATAGTTGGGATGAAAATGTTTTAATTTTTCTAGAAAATCACGACCAAAATGATGTTTGGTATTCCTACCCGAGAAAAATAAAAATGAAAAGATATGGACATAAAATTTCAGAATCAAGGTTTTATAATCTAAAATGAATAAAATAAATTTCTTAATGTCCAAGAAATTGAAATTCAAATGGTACAAATTTACGAATAGATATAAATACAATTTACAGTACTTTTTATGAAAATGATAAATAAACAGAAGGGAAGAGAGGAGAGAACAAAAAGGGAAAGCAGAGGTCGTATCTGGCGGGTTCTCTCCAGAATCACAACAACAACATCACTGTTGATTTTTCGCAGAATCGTAGCGATTTCTTGTATTCACACGCTACAGATTCAAATTGGCACGAAAACGCCATTTTTGTTGTTGAAAAATAGCAGTGCCGATCAACTTTCCGACGGACTAGAACCGGCCTGAGTTTCCTGATATTGCGTGGTTTTGGGCGGCGATTCTTAAAGAAAAGCCATCTCCGACGACCCCTCTAGCTTCTCCCTCGGGATAGGTGCGCCTATGCTACTGCTACTTTCTATTTCGGATTCTATTTCTATATAATATTATTATAAACCCTATTTCAGACGAAGATGAAGGAGGTTATGTTTTTTTATTTGGTTTAGAAATTATCTGTAATTGATTGTGTTTTTCATGCTAATTGATTGTTTTTTCCCTTATATTATAACTTTGTAACAAAGTTTAACAAATAAAACTACTACTTGGTAGCTATGACGTTTAGTTAGGTAATTATAATATATATTGTACTGAATATGAGTTTTGAAGAGCTATGATGCATTGTTTTAAGCTGAGTTGAGTACATTGTATTCTCGTGGAGATTTTATAGCTCTGTTGTTTGCATCCATGAAGCTATAATTCAAAAATTCACTGTTGATTGATTAGTATTTAGTAAATCTGTATTGCAACTGAAACATTGATAATTTAGTTGCTTCTTTATTGGAGTTTTTATTTATGTCACGGTGTCATTGGGTGCACAAGGGTTGAATAGTAGCTGTGATATTTACTAGGAATGAATTAATGAGAGTTTAAATATGTTCTTACCTTAAGTCGTGTCGGTGATTCGCTGAATAAGGAATGAAACAGTTTGGTAAACACAACATCATTCAAGATGTGATGATAGTATGGAATATAAACATTTATGATGTTGGAGAATATTACACTTTTTTTTGTATGGTGTTGGTGGACCTGATATTGAAGAGATGAGGAGGATAAAAAAATATAATACTACATTACTACTTTAGAAATCCTTTTACTTGAATTATTTTAATTTTCTTCTATAACAACCACATCTTGAGATAACTGACTGTCTACTCTCTCTCTCTCTCTCTCTCTCTCTCTCTTTAATACAATGCAAACAAGTTAGTTTTTGCTTAACCCATACAACTGGTTTATGAAACATTTCCATGATCATCAGGGCTGCAAGTTCTTATACATAATATCCTGCCTCGATTATCATATGGTTGCCCATAGGACTTTTATGTCCTTGATTTCTTTCTTAAGATAGATTGGTTAAGGCTAAGTTCTACCTTGTGATACATCACCAGTTGGCATCAGAGGATGCTGTTTTCTGTTTGAAATTTTAATTGAGTTTGATTGGAAGTCAAAAAGAGATGAAGCGTGAGACGATCTATTAAAATATGTAACAAAAGCAAGAACATTAACACAGGACATATATATTACAGCTCATAATGCAGCAAGCTCCTCCATAAGAGGAACTAGCACAGATCTTGAGGATGTATATGTAAAGTAATGGAGTGGCAGGCAGATAGGGACTTGTTTTTATGTTTAATGATCAGTTATTTTGCTGATAACGTAGATCATTTTTTGCTTCCCTTTTTTCTTCTCAACTTGGTTTTTTATACAACTACGTGTGTCTTTTAAAATTTTTCCCCCTAATTTGATCTTTATCAATCTACAAGGGTTTCCTTTTCTGACCCTTCCCTGCTGTATCATTGTTCTATGTAATACTTTAATGGCATTTAGTTTGTCAAACATTGATGGTGACATACACATTCTTTCATTCAACAGGTTTCTGGGGTCCCATTGGGAATGACAAACTCATCTGAGGACCCTGAAAATGACAATGCAAATTCATCGTATCTTGAGAGCCATAGGAAATGGGATGAAAATGAATATTCTAGGTTGGTTGTCTCTGATGAACCAAGGGCAGCTGAAGCTGATGTTTTAGAATCTGAAGTGTACAGAAGGACTAAATCTTGTATCTGGTGGGTCAAAGCTGTCATATTGTGCATTATTAGCATAATATCTCTTCTCTTTTTCTTGAAATGGGGACTACCAATACTCTTCGTGAAGGTACTTAAGTTTGTGCCTTCAAAATTTTTTTCTTTGCTTATTTCCTTTATTGCTTCAAATTCTTCAATTTTACTGAATGCAACGTTTTAGAAGTCGCATTGGAATGTCAAATGTTTTAAATGAACTTAAATAATTAGACACGTGCACTTTAGTATAATAAGTTATAAGTTCATAGTTCTTTCCATTTCATAACTGAATAAGAAAGGACACGATTTGCATGTTATCGTACGTGTCTGAGCAAGCCTAATTAATTGACTAAATGTTGTATGCTGTTAATCCAAATATCCAATATTTCAAATCATCTCAAAGGACTTAAGTATGTTAGCTAAGTCTAAGTGTCTGTGTTATAAATATATTTATATTGTCCACGTATGAACTTTTTCTAGAGAAATGTTTGGTATAAAAAACCTGCATCAATGAGTAATAAGTAGAGGAATATGATAGCCTCATTGTAGACTATAGAACATAGCAATTAATTTCCTTCTTATTTTTATTTTGTATAGTGTCCTATCTATATATTTTTCGATTCTTCACTACTTTCCTTTTTTATTATATATTCAGCTCTCGATCTTGGCTTAAATTTTTATCAGAATCTTTAATATTATTGCTGTAGGTTATGGTCCCAATCTTGCAATGGGAAGCCACTGCCTTTGGTCGTCCAGTTCTTGCAATAGTGCTTGTTGCCTCCCTTGCCTTTTTCCCCGTGTTTTTATTGCCTTCTGGCCCTTCCATGTGGTTGGCTGGGATGATTTTTGGATATGGTATAGGGTTTGTGATAATCATGGTTGGAACAACTATCGGCATGGTCCTGCCTTATCTGATTGGACTATCATTCCGGGAGCGCATCTATGTAAAGCTCTAAATTGGTTCTCGTTGAATGTTATGGGAATCTTAATTTTATTAGCTACTCATCTGTTTGTGTCTGTGATGCAGCAATGTTTGAGGAGGTGGCCTCAAAAAGCTGCTATGCTTAGGCTCGCAGGGGAAGGGAGCTGGTTCCTTCAATTTCGAGTAGTCGCTCTCTTTAGGATTTCACCATTTCCATACACAATTTTCAATTATGCAATAGTGATTACAAGTATGCGATTTTGGCCGTACTTTTGGGGATCAGTGGCTGGGATGGTACCAGAAGCTTTCATTTACATCTATAGGTCGGTTCTCTCAATTTCTTACCCACAAAGGTCTAATTCCATGCTAACAAGCATTCTTCAATTCAATCAGTTAGTCTCCAGCTAGTGGTTTATGGCTGTTGCTAAATGCATGCTAGAGCTGGTGTTGAACCTGATCCCGACCCAAAGTATTTCGGGTTTGGTCGGGTTTCAGTTTTTAGTCACAAAATGTTCTGATTTGTGTGGGTTCGCCCGATCCGACCTGAAAGTTGGACGGGTCGAGCACCGGGTGCCCACGGGTTTGAGTCCAAATTGCCAGCTCTAAAGTGTATGTTGTTCTTTCTTTCTTTTTGTTTATCTGTTAATTGTCTATAGCCTTACATTTTTGCAGTGGCCGGCTTATAAGAAAATTAGCAGATGTGAAGTACGGGAACTATACTATGACAACAGTGGAAATCGTGTATGACACTTTCTCTTTCATTGTCGCTATTGTTTCTACCGTAGGCTTCTCTGTTTATGCAAAAGGAGCTTTGGGCGAACTTAAGAAGGCGGAAGCCAAAGAAGATGGGGAAGACTCTGGTTCTAGCCATGGCTTTGAATTGGAGAAGCTTCCACGTGAAAGATCAAAAGATGTTGGTTAGTCCTCCTCATCGCTAGCACTTAAATAATAGATTAACTCTGCTAAAAAACTAAAAAGAAAAGAGAGAGAGAGAGAGAGAGAGAGAGAGAGGAAGATGTAATCGTAGGGATCGAGTCACTTGTTGTTAGACTATAGGTACAAAATAGTAGTATATAGAGTGAAAATATGTTGCGTCTATGTATTAAGTATGAAACACGGGAAACACTGAGGCTTGTTGGCTTTGTACATTCCTTAATTCCTCCAAATTTTGTTAGAATTAGGGAAAACAATATTTTTTGATTCCTTGATCCCTCCAAAGTTTTGTTAGAATCTGAGTTGGTGACTCGTTTGGCTATTCTCGTCATTGAGTCGTATGTTTTGTTATGCAGTTCTTGTTATGGCCAGAACTGCTAGTTTCTTTTTGTATTCAGATTCACCTAATAACCATTACTTGTGGAGTTACTTGTGTAAGGTGTGTTTCAGATACTAGCGTAACATATGCATTCACATGACATTATTTGGAGGTACATATCGTATTTAGAGTTTGAGATGAACTTTTGAACCCGTAAATTTTGTTGCTTGTTAGCAATGATTACTAGGTTGAACCGGTCAAATGATCCTTTAGCTGTCGCATTATTATTTTTTTTTACTGATTTAAATGTGTCGGGTTGAAACTGAATTTTAGGTATGGACCATTTTTCAAACATTGCTAATTTAGATCCCTATGTGGCATATGATCTAAAATCCGACACTTTCACCAATTAGAGCATGAATTGCTTTGACTAAGTGTCAAAGCAACGTTTGATTTTTCAAATTGTTTTTTGTCTTATTAGTGTTTTTGAGGTTGACAAGCAATACCCTTTATAATGGAAGCCCCCTATAAAAAAAATAGAGCTTTTCTATATCCATTCTCTCTCTAGATTTCATGTCCTTGTTTTCTTTTTATGAAGAAAAATTGAAGCTTAATGGGTTTTTGAGATTGACCCTTGACAACACCATATGTTTGGTATTGTTCCACATTCTCTCGAGTAAATTCGTCAAAAACGGCTTCTACTTTATAATTTCACATCGCTATCAGCCTATTACACACACTAATTTGCTTTCTACATCTAAGGTTCTCGTACATATGATTTGTCTTCTAAGCTTTACAAGTTCAACACTTAAAATTTATGTGTTTGTTGAAGTCCGAGACTCTAAAACATATCGAACTCATTATATTATGACACGTGTAAAACTCCTTTGGTAATGAAAAGAAAATATAATTCATATCTATATATTATCTAAATATTATAATAATAATAATAATAATAATCTCAGTCCAAGTGTTTG
>JAYMTA010005243.1:0-11641 GCA_036897625.1 Pelargonium cotyledonis
GGATGGGGAATGGAAAAAGAGATGGGGATGGGGGTGGGGAATGCAAAATCCGCCCCCACCCAGCCCTGTTGCCATTCCTAATAATGGTAGTATTACTATCATTATCATTCACGCACATGAACAGATCTGCACATGTAGTGTAAGTAAAAAAGTGAGAGTAATACTGAAAACACACTAAATTGTCTAATAATTCTTGATTTTTACAAAAAAAAATAAATAAATAAGACATTCATTTTGTTACGGATAGAGTATTTCTTTCTTGTTCATTGATGTCAATTAAGTTCAATAACATCAACAAACTACCATACCCATATTAAAAAAGAATGTAGTCTTTATCTTAATTTTAATCTCAAAATAAGTCTTTATTTATTAAGTTTGTCAAAAGTAAAAAATAAGAGCTCATTTTAGAACAGAAAGTAGTAATTTATGCACAACTATTTTTTTTTTATTTTTTTTAACAAGCAAGAGACAACAGGCCCGCTTTACAGGACAGTGTATCTCACCCCCGTGGAGGGCATCACCTTGTTAGTTATTAGTTCCCTTAAACCCATAAATCCCTCTCCATACCATCAGCAAGGAGGCACAAACCTGAGACCTCAAAAAAAATTCAAAGCGTATCAACCGCTTGATCCATCATGCCTTGATAGCTAATTTTTTTAATTTTATAAAAACAGAAAAACATTCATTTTAGACCAAAAAGAATAAATGCTAAAACAAACCTCAAGTAAATATACAACATTTACTGATAATGGAGTGGAAGTCATCTTGTTTAATGCATAGAAAGTCCAATTCATATGAGCAATATAGTCTCTAGGGAACACAAGACTAAACAAGGGCAATCTCAGCCAGCACACAACACAACAAATCATGTAGGTCATCTTTAGTCGTGGAAGACACGACAAAGCACGTGTAATAATAGGCCTCACTCAGTATTCCAGTGAGGACAGCCCCGAGGCATGGTCTCTTCCACCACTGTTTTTCATCCTCCGACCTGCATTTGGGCTGAACGGTTCTATCTCTTGCTCCCCCATTTTTTGCACATCTTCCGGTGAAAGTATCTTGATATACCAGACGTTATTCACAAATGCCCTGCACAGCACATTCTATAATGTAAGTCCACCTTGACTAGATATAGCACCACATTCTCATTTGCTTCAAAATAACCATTATTTCATTAAGAGCAAAAAATTCAACAAAACAATAATGACAAAAGTAGCCGAATGCATGAAAACTACATATAACCTATCAAAACTTACAACATCAGGGTAAACATAATATATTATGAAACATGCATTTTCTTACTCACTTTGTCCCAAACTAAGGGTTCTCCTTTCTATTTTGAGAAAAAAATAAGAAGTTGGTGTTGTATATTTAGTCTATTATCCTCATGGACGCGTTCTAACAAACTTAAAGGAAACTAACTCATTATAAGAACATTATTGATAATTCATGCATAACTAACTTTTTAAAAAGAAAAACAGTACAATTATTTTGGGACAGAGGTACATCATAAATTACTTACTCCCACGGGTCGTCTCCAAGGAGAAGTACATCATTCTCCCTGTCAACAAATACAAGCTGCCAGCCTGATCTAAGAGGGTTTTCCAACTTTCCCTCAATTCCGAACATCTGCGCCAGCTCCTCTCGCAGCTCATGATAGCTGCTGAACCGGGTGATGTCCAGTGAGCGCCCTACCGACCCTGATTTATAGACCTGTGAAAATACAACTGCATCATCCACCTGAAATTATTAAGCAGCAAATATAAGTATTAAAAGACATCCTGCTTTCTGCTCACCTTCACAAATGTCCTGGATGAGGTTGGTGGATCAACTTGTCCTGCACCATGCAACAAGTCAGAAGAGTCTTGCATGCAACCATACAGAGAGCTCTGAAATCCAGAATCCCCTAATGGAATTGTGGACACATCAGCATCAACTGAAGTAGTAAAACTGGGCACAGTAGTGGGGACTAGGAGTCCAGATGAGTCAATGTTAACCCCAAAGAGCGTAGGGTTATGGATGTCTGAGCTACAATTTTGCGGTTCCACAGCAGCATTTTTCCCAGGGTAGGGTGGGAGTGACATTGAGTTGGTGAAAGCATTGACCTGCGAATGTGCATACTTAGGGTTAGTGTTCCATGTTTGCTGGCTTAACTGCTCACTTAACATGGAGTGACCAGTCCTGGAGATGTTCAAAGAGTTGCCACTCCCTTCTGGACACTGTGAACTCAAGATGTTCTGCACAGGAGCAACAGATGAAGAGAACTTTGAGCCTGAATCCATAAAGTCTGGTCTTGCAAACGATGGAGACGGCACATTTGTCTGCTGCCTGTGCTGGATCTGATCACCTTGTACCTGCAGTGCATCCTGATATGAATGCGGCTGTTTTTGTACCTGTTCGCCAGATTGATTGCCAAGCTGTTGCTGTAGAAGGTGCCTGGGCTGATTCTCCATTAAAACTTGGGTCTGTGCCTGCAGGATAGTTGGAGAGATTGGCTGCTGCTGCTGCAGCTGTTGTAGTTGCAACAGAGGATTGTGGCTAATTGACTGTTGCAGATATTGTGAAGGCTGTTGAAATTGCATAAATTGTTGTCGCAGGGGGTCTCCACTTCCGACATTCTGCAAACCAGCTGACAACATGGTTTGGTACTGCTGGTTATGATCATTTCCTAGCAACGTGGGATCCAGTCTTTGCTGCATCCAGGGAAACATGCCAGCAGATTGAAAATTCAGGGAGTGAATGCCTTGTTCTCCAGCGCCCCCTCTTAGCCACATCAAACTATTAGCTGCTTCATTCCTAGCATCTGTAACAGGATCATGTGGGCAAATGTTTAAATGGACCAACTAAAGAAAACGATATATATATATATATATATACAACAAATAATGGGTAATCTTAAGAGGGATCGGAGAGACATTTAAGAAGACATTGCACAGACACCATTTTCAATATATTTCTCCCATCCCTAAATAAGAGCCCACTTTCCATCTTTTGCAAAATTCAAGGATAAGTTAGTATTATGTGTATTTAGGAATATTATTGGTGATTCAGGCATAAACTAAATAAAAAGTAGAGCAGACACTCATTTTGTGATTTTAGGAATACCATGTATGCATCATGTACCAAGAGACCTAGCCTAGTAGATTCATATAATATTAAAACACTAAACTAAGACAGAGCAAGGCAAAGATCTACTTAATGTTGCAAGAAAAAAAATATCTATGGAGAGAAGGCATGCACATTTTCCTGCAAATAACTGATGTTTACAAAACAAAGTTAAGTTAGTATAACCTTTTAAAAATTATTAGTCATTACAAGGGTACCACTTCTTTCTTTCTTAGTGAACATATTGCCTCTCAATTTCTATATGCCAATGCAGCCAATCACTCTGTCCATCTATTTTATGCATACGTTATGGCAAAGGAAATGAAGCTCCAAGTGAACTCATAGAAACACTAACATAGGCACTGAATCTTTGACTGAATTAAGAAAAATATAAACTACTAGTATAAACAATTCTGGTAACAAATGTATGCACGCTTTTTTAAACCAAAACTTAGTCAACTTAAATTAGCATTTTAAAACATAAATATAAAATAAAAATAAAAAGACTGAATCAATCTAAAATATAAGACAGAAAATACAGTACACCCTACCCAACGATGAGACTCCTGGATACCATGGACGTTTCATTCGGAGGGGAAATAATGATGGATACATTGGGAAAGTTGTAAGAGGTTCAATTTCCCACAGTGATACCCTTGGCTGCCGCTCACCAGCAGTTGATTCATCCCAACCAACCTACATGTTGTGAAGGAAGAAAGAATAAGTGACAGGCAAAAGAAAATTGCTTATAATCCATGTCATCAGATATAAAAGGAAAAAGATCCAACAACCACTTTGAGGACACAGACATAGTAAGAACTCGTTGGAGGAAGAGAAAATATAAAAATCAATTTATAATACAGCAAGGAATAAGCAATGCACAAGATACAGAAGGAACTTTACAATTTATTATCCGTAAAACAAAGTGATGGAATACAGATGTTTTTTTCAAACAGGAGTCACTTGAACCAATGAAACCTCAGAAAACACATGCTGATAAGCAGTAGAGCATGTTGTAGATTTATGCATTTTCTCCCTTCAGTTCATATTTGCATATTTTTAAAAATTATTAATTTTTACTTTTTGTCACTTTTCAATACTTCAGTCCACAGATAAAACCGAGCTGTGTGCCGTAAGCCTTAGCCACCCTTTCTTTTGCATCTTTATCTTGCTCAAGGCACCACCAACTCTGAACTGCTCAGTCTTCCAATTTCGCCATCATAACACCCCAGGCTCATCTAGATTGAATCACGACTGACACATAGGAAAGTAATATAGATCGATCACATAAACAAAATAGATAAACTATCTACCTAGGAGGTACAAAGTAGACTTAGTATATTAATGATATCGGCATGGAATATAGGCCAGAGAACATCATGTGATCCTTTCAAGTTTTTTGCGAGCATTAGTCTTACCACATACACCAAACAATAACAATCCATCACTTTTCACCCTCAAAAGAAAAAATTTTCCACTAGATTTCAGAGAGGAACATGTAACGTATCCAATAGAAATAACCCTGTACCACGCTGACAAACTCCTAGAAAGTAGTGTTTTATTCTTAAAGATTCGAGCGGCCTAATTATATATATTTTAATTTTTGCCTTAGGCATGATAAAAATTTACAGTCAGCCACTGTCCTTAACAGCCAAATATATGTGGCCTCAACAGATTTCCTGCAGATGTGATATGGATGAGAATAAGAGTTACAAGAAAGTACAACACAATGAGGAATCCAGACATGTACAACAGTTCATGTACATGCATAAAAGCCCATGTTCTCCATAAGGCATGAGGACACAAAAATAACTGAGGTTAGGAGGAAGAAGGGCCGGCCCAAACCTAATCCTTCCATAGACTTTTTGAAGGATGCTAATGGTTTACCTAATGCTCTACTAATTCTTTATTGCTATAATTAGCTTCTACGCCTAGGTAAGACCGTAAGTCTATGGTTCTGTGAGAGATGAACCTAATCTTATTAAAAAGAATGACCATTAAGAGAGATAGAGATATCGCTTTAAGTGGTACTAAACATCTAATTTTACACTTTTTGTCAAAAGAAAATCCCATCTAAACTGTAACCACCACATTAATAAGTGCAAAAGAATGTTAGGTTTTATTTTTGACACCAATGGTTGTAGTTCAAAAGATATTTTGCTAACCAAATACATACGGTTTGTTTTAGGTTTGAGCGCCAAACTAGATCGAGCCAAAATATATAGAGTAAGACCCCTTTTTTAAGAGTGCATATGTTCACAAAAATGGATATTACCCAGGAACACCATAGATTCATAAAGCTTGTCACCAAATACATTGAATAATGAGTGAAATAGTCCAAATGTTTAGCAAAAATGTAGTACACACTAATATTACCTTGACAGATCGCCAATGAGAATTTGGCCAACGAGCAGGATCCAGATCACTAATGCCAGTTATTGTACCCATGTACCTGGACAACATAAACATTCAACAAACAAATATACAGATACAAAACAATAATGCTGCAGAGGCAGCAGACTCTTGGTGTTACAATACAATTATAAATAATGCAGGACTTATAAATAGACTGCAACTTCTTCATCCCCAACCAATCAGTAACGGATGCAAGTATTCCAACCCTCGAAGAGGCATATACAAATTGCAGATAAGCAGCTGAAATTACAGTGTGCCTCATTCAATAATATATATGCCTTGAAAGCCAGAACTAGACCATATCACACCTGATTCTCAGTACCATAACATGATGGGGGCACAGGCTCTCTATTATGAATATTTTGAATAACCCTATTACTTGAGTCCATCCATAAACAATCAACAGAAAAGGCAATAGTTCCAGAATATAAAGTGAATCACTGATGACAATCAGAATTATAGATACTTCACTACAAATGAATAGTCTTGTCACATAAATAAAATAAATTCAAGACAAATCATATGAGAGATCAGGATTGAGAAAACAAAATCGGCACTGAACTATAAACTAGTGTAATACCTGCGAACGCTAGATTCTTCAGTCTCAAAGAGCATCCGGAAACGCATTCCAACTGACACTCGCGTATGAAACGCTGCCTTCACATATTTTGTAAGGGGTATGACAAACTCAGATGGACTAGCCCTGTATGTAAAACATGTTAGAAAGCCCATATATGACAAGCATTCCATGGAGAAAGAGGAAAGATCATTAAACACAGTATAGAAGAAGCTATGATGAATTTCAGCACCTTGGATTAAAAAATATTGTAAAACAGCTATTAGTTGCAGAAGCGAAGAGTCCAACGTGCATGCTATCACTTGATAACACAGAAGATGGCATCACGGTTTGGCGTTGAATGGCACGGCGAATTCCTAAAAGAAGCTGGTTCTTTTCATTCCTAAATTAATATAATGGAACATAAGATACTAACTCAAGAATCTTCAAGAAGCAAATAAACTATCCATGAAAATGAGAAAGGAAATGAGTACCATATGAAGAGAACAGAATCTCCAGCAACAAGCCTTTTGGCACTGACAAACACACTCCAGCCTGTAGTGAGAAGATGCCTTTTGGGCTGTCCTGTACAATAAAGAAAATACATGTCAGCTAGCTGTTCCGTAATGCTATATATTAGAAGCACTCCATGACAAACGAAAACACAATATATTACAGATAGCTTTCCACAAGTTCATAGGGTATGGAAACAGTAGTTCTTGTTTTCTTCAGGGCTTAGTTTATGTTTTCTTAAATTTTAAAGACATTGGAAATTTTTATATTTGCTGGAATGGGCTGGAGCATTCTCATGAGTCTTAAATTACATCCAGTTATGTCAATAGATGTACAATCAAATAGGATGTTCAAAATATGAATATGAAGTTCAAATTTTAAAATGTTTTAAGTTTAATCAGTAATTTTAATTTACAGCACTGTTAAAAGCATGTTACTAGAAAGTGGTCCATAGTCATCCAGTCCACACCAACCTGAAGTCTCCATTTGACTAACTTCTATTATGAATGAAGCGAATTAAAAAAAAAATTGGTAATAAGAACACAAGGCTATACATTAATACACCAGAATTACATTTCAACATTCTTATAAGCTTCCTAAAATACTAATGCCAAAAAAACTCTTCTACTAACCTCGGAAAATGTGCCTAAACTTCCACTCAACATCGTGGAGATCCCTTGCAATAAGCTCCTGAGCCGGTGGTTGCTGTGAAAAATCCTGCAAAACCAAAAGGGTATGTTAACTTTATATTTAAGTAGTACCAAGCAACAAAACAGAAGAAAGAATCTACCAGCGGAGGAAAAACTTTCTCAGCAGCACGCCGTGGAACAGAAAATCCTCCGTGTGTACTTGTATCACTTGCAGTCAGCGTCTTGCAAAAATAGTTTGTGGGTTGCTTGCTTGGAACCCCCAACTCCATAGGAAGAAAGGTATCCTTTTGCTCTTGCTACAAGTAGCATAACGAAATGCAACATTTCAACATTCTTCCTAGTAATCACCGGACGCCATTTAACTAGAGAAAATAAATCCCAGCAAATTTACCGGTGTCAGAGGCTGCAATGTCATTTGAGCATATACTTCATCTGTTTCAACATCAGCCTGAGACTCCACAAACAATTATTTACTTATAAATTTCAGATGACTATCGTAAGTCGCAACAATCATAAAATAGCATTTATAAATTACACCTATATTGTAGAACTCACGTGCATTGTAACATTATGGAGTTGGCATATCAGCTGTGGTGGCAAGTTTGGGTAATTGGGTATGTGCCCATCAACCTCTTTGTTAGTTGTGGCAGCAACCTACAAGTTCATCCCATTCAAATTGCAATCACAATTTGGTAAAAGTACAAAATCCTACATTAGCAATGTAACTTCAGAATCATAGATAAAAAACATCGAGAAATTAAAGAGGAAGCATTCATGAGCCAACCTGTTCGCTATGACCTTGAGGGAAGTAGACCACACGGCTCCCAACTGTAGGTAGGGACACAAGGGGTCCAGCGCAAGCATGCCATAGCTCTGAATTCAAACACTTCTTTTCCCCTATCATCATCAATTATCTTATAAGTTTCACCCAAACCAGAAAACAAATCAATCAAAATTTTATCAACAGTCATCATCTATTCAATGTAATGTTTAATGAATCCAACACATGCATACATACATATATACAAATTCAAATTCAACCAGTAACTGATGAAAATCCAGAAAAAAAAATGAATATAAAAAATGACATGAGAGGAACGAGAGTGGAAAATATATACCATCATGACTCTGCTGATACAACCCTGATGTAAATAGCTTCATATCCAACATTTATCAATACAAATGAGCAACTAATATATAATTACACAACATATATTTCCCTAAAACCCTAGCTCGTAAACCACTCAAGCTAAAAGTTATCACCAGTCACCATACTTAATACATGCATGCATACACACTCATTCAAATTCAATCAGTAACTAGTAAAAATCCAGAAGAACTAGAAAAAAATAGACTCAGAGGAACATAAAGTGGAGAACAGATACCATCATGACTTTGCTGATCCAATCCTGATGTTGAAAGCTTCATATCCAACCTTTTTCTACAACTCATATATAATCACACAACATATATTTCCCTACAACCCTAGCTCACTAGCCACTCCCCCAGAACCAGAAAACAAATAGATCAAAATTTCATCACCTGTCACCGTGTATTCAATGTAATGTTTCATAGATCCAACACATACATGCATACACATATACACATTCAATTTCAATCAGTGACTCAAAAAAAATCAGAGAGCCTGAAGAAAAAATGTCACGAAGAAGAACAATAGTGAAAAATACATACCATCATGACTCTGCTGATCCACTCCTGATGCTGAAAGCTTCATCTCCAACCTTTTTTCTGCAAGGTTATACATAATTATACAACATATACCTCCCTTAAATTCTAGCTCTCAATCACATTCAAATACACCATAATTATCTTCACCGAAGCTCCCACTCTCTTCACTTCACGAGCTCCTCCATCTCTCTTCACTTCAACCACTACCTCCACTTCCACTCACTCGAAGCCCAAATCCATGAAGATCCTCCACAAACAACACCAAAACAGCCACACGCGCACTATCAGCAAAAAGCGAAAGCAATTTCCGGAATTATTCGCAGAATCAAGCCGCGAAAAGCTGAGTCTGAGTCGTCACGCACAACACGCACCCCGAGATCGCCATGGGAGAGAGCAGAGGCAAGCTCAGCATCAGCTGAGAGTGACACAGTAGATATTTTATTTTCTGGAGAGAGAATGGAACTTTAATTCTGATACGGGCTCGACCATGATGGACCTGAGGACAGATTTGATCGGGGCCGTTGGTGGGGCCGTAGAGTGGGATCAGGGACGTCCATTTAGTGACGTGACAGAACACAATAGAACATGTGGCACCATACTTCAGTGGTCGCTGTCAGTGTACGGATCATGTGAAAAATAAAAAAATATTTATTTATTTAATAGTAATAAATTTTTGTTACTGTAAAAAGAAAATAGGATAGCCTGTTAAGGAAAGGTGCGAGTGTGTGACAATTTTCCCACTATTATTTTTACTTTTATTTATTTATTTTCTTCTAAATAACAAATTCTATCATTTTTATAAGATAGTAATTTTTTTAAGGGAAATAAATTTTCATTAATTGATTTAATTCAAATAAATATTCAAAGCATGAATCATCGACGGGGGACTCTCCGGGATGACCCAAAACATTGACCAGACACATAATTAGAAGCTCTATTTATTGGGTGAGTTACTACATTCGCTAAAAACAAAAGAGAAACTAATAATGTATTAGTCAAATATTTATGAAATCGAATATTTGATCATAAATAATTCAGTTAATTGTTGGTAGCACCGTTTAATTAAGTTTAATCCCTTCAATTTTACAAGTGACATTCGCGTTGATTCATAACAAATTTCAATCAATTCGTAAATAGAAAATTTCATAAACTATCAAAGTCGTTGTCGTTGTGGTCGTCATTAATTAGTGCGGCGGAGGCAACCATGAGTTTGAGAGATAGAACATGAGATAGATTTGATTGATAAATTATCACTCATGTAATGTGAGATAGACCAGAGAAAAAAGAGTTGAGTGAGAAGAAAATGGAAAACAAAATAAGTTAAAAGAGAAAATGATGAGGAACAATAGGGGTGTCACCCCTCTACTTTGAGGGGTAATCTCATTATTTCTAACTTCAACTAACGGGTTCAGTGCCGAAATGAGCAAAACAAATACTAACATGATAGTTTATAGTTGCGAAAAAATAAAAATAAGGGACATCAAATGCATAATGAGTTAAGTAATAAAGGGGTGACACTTATAATTACCTTTTAAATATAAACCAAATGAGTATCAGTACGGGTTTATCCGCGCCCACAATTGAAACGTGAATGTGACTCTTTTTTCTCTAAACCAAACGAGTGTAAGAAATCGCAGTGCAAAGACCAACAAAATGAAATCGAGCGATGCGCTCCACGCTCACAAATTCATTGGGAGAAATATAAGTGTTAATAGATGATATGACTTTACCTTTATAGTCATAAGAGCTAAGAGTTTCAGCTAATAAATGAAGATCGTGATTCTTTTTTCTTTGACCCGAATGTGTATCAGAAATCTCAGTCAGGTCGAGACCCTCACTGAATAGAATGACGAAATAGATCCGATTCGGAACAAAATGAATAGTTTGGCACCAAAATAAAACGTTATCTTATTTTATTTGATTGTTCGTTGTCCAAACAAGGAGTGAAGCTTATCTTCTTCTCTGTTTACTGTTCATTCCCCTCCAAATCCACAATCCGCACAGTACTGGCTCTCTGCTCCGTTTCTTCTCCAATGGCGTAGATTAGGGTTCGCTTCTCAATCGTATGTTCTCTCTCACACTCAATAAGGTCCTTCAGTTACCAGTCATTATTGAAATTTGAGAATTCTGTAATTTGCACGTTGCGATTCATATTTTTTTGCTTGTTTTCAGTGAAATTAAAGTTTTGATCATCGTAAGAACTTGAAATTTGGCCGAAAAAATGTGTGTTGCTTCAATATAATGCGTAATAGCATCTCTGCATTTATTAACCTTGTGGCTTGGATACTATTTGTTCTTGCTATTCTAATTGATACTTGCCATTTTGATCCATAATAGAACTTGAAATTTAATCAGGAAAATTTCTATTACTGCAATAGGATCTGTCATAGAAATATTGTGTCTCGTAACCCTATGAATTGGAGATTCATTGTTGTTGTTGTTGATGATACTTTAATTGATGTTTTGCTACTTGATTTTGTTTCTCTTCATTTTTGAGTGAAGTTATTTTGATTCCCACCAGAACTTGGAATTTTCTCGGGAAAATGTATTGTTTTTGTTAGGATTGACACGACCCGATGGACAAATATTTATAGATAGGATATAAAAATGAAAGTGAAATTGGACACCGAATTTATGTGGAAAACCCCCAAAATAATAAGGGTAAAAACCACGGGCAAGACAGAAGAATTTCAGTATAAATTTGGAGATACAA
>JAYMTA010005244.1:0-11640 GCA_036897625.1 Pelargonium cotyledonis
GTTGAATGCATCAACTGTTGAATTTGCGGTTGCATTTGCAGTTGCTGCCATTGTTAAAAATTCCTATCCGCATTTGTTGAATGCAGCTGCTGCAATTGCTGAAATTGCAGGACAAAATCCTACAATTTATGAGATGTTCTCATTTTGGGTGGGACCCATTTATTGACAAACAAGATGTATAAATATTTATTTAAGTTAAGGATAAAGAATCTAGTGGTAACTACTTTTGCAACATCTTATGTATAGAGCAGAATAGAAATCTAGTGATAACAAACCACTTGGTACTATGTCGTGAATGAATGACGTGTTCCTCCTTTCCTATTATACTAATTGGATTACCATATATACTATTGAGCTGACTTGAGTTGGACTTCTTTGTATCAGCTATTTGCTTCTTAAGTTTCGCGTGTTGAACAGATGGGAATGGCTAGTGCACTGGAGACACTATGTGGGCAAGCTTATGGAGCTCAGCAATATCGAAAACTTGGAATTCAAACTTATACTGCTATCTTCTCGCTCACATTAGTTTGTATTCCTCTATCTGTCATATGGATCTACATGGAAAAAATACTCATTTTCATGGGACAAGACCCTCTAATTTCACATGAATCTGGTAAATTCACAATGTGGCTTGTGCCTGCAATTTTTGCTTATGCAATACTGCAGCCACTCATTCGATACTTCCAGACACAAAGTTTGGTCATTCCAATGCTCATAAGCTCCTGTGTGACCCTATGTTTGCATATACCTCTCTGTTGGGCTTTAGTTTTTAGGTCTGGACTAGGCAACGTTGGTGCGGCATTAGCCATCAGCATTTCATTTTGGTTAAATGTGGTTTTCCTTTTGTCATATATGAAGTTATCTACGGCTTGTTCAAGACCCCTTGCCCCTATTTCCATGGAGCTGTTTCACGGAATTGGAGAGTTCTTTCGATTTGCTATTCCGTCCGCTGTGATGATTTGGTCAGTTACCGATCCTACACTTGGTGTTTTTGATAAATATCTGAAGTTTTTGTAAAGACACCTTCCTCAATGACGTTTTTAATCATGTTGATGAATGTAGTCTTGAATGGTGGTCGTTTGAGCTGCTCGTCTTGCTGTCTGGGCTTTTACCCAATCCTCAGCTTGAAGCTTCGGTTCTATCTGTATGGTATGTCCCGTACTTAATTTCCAGTTTATTGATACATATAGAGCATTGACAGTTCACCTTACAGTAACACTTTGATATTTTGCTCAACAGTCTGAACACCATCTCAACACTATATACGATACCATTTGGACTTGGTGCTGAAGGAAGGTATGATCAGACAAACAAATACAAAGAATCAAAGATTGATCAGTTTCTGTATAACTATAGAACATATGGTAATGTTATTAACATTTCACGCCTTCTGTTCTTTTTTGGGTTCAGCACTAGAGTTGCAAATGAATTAGGAGCTGGTAATCCGCAAGCAGCTCGAATAGCTGTCTATGCTGTAATGTTTATCGCAGTAACAGAGACAATTGTAGTCAGCACGACCCTTTTTGCAACCAGACATGTTTTCGGCTACTTGTTTAGCGATGTGAAGGAAGTTGTGGATTATGTCAAAACAATGGCTCCTCTGATTTGTCTGTCTGTTATCATGGACAGCTTACAGGGAGTCCTTTCAGGTTTGCTCTCATTCCCTCTTGCTAATACATAGTAACAGTCGCAATGAGGTTTTATCTAACCTTGTTGTCACATATACAAGGTATTGCTAGGGGATGCGGGTGGCAGCATCTAGGAGCTTATATCAACCTCGGGGCCTTCTACTTATGTGGGATCCCGGTTGCTGCCACGTTGGGTTTTTGGTTTAATCTAAGAGAAAAGGGCCTTTGGATTGGGATACAAACTGGCTCATTCCTGCAAACAGTTCTACTTTCTATTGTGACAAGCTGAACAAATTGGGAAAAACAGGTATGCTATTCATTTCTAACAAGTAACTACTAAAGCTCTATACTATAGTCAAGCTCAATATATCCATTAGGCTTTATAATGTATAGAGAGCTTCTTCACAATTTATGTTATGGTTTGTTCACTGCTATCCTAAAATTGCAGGCAATGAATGCAAGGAAAAGGATATTTGAGGAATCATGTTCAGCAGAAGATGGAGAAAATGTGAGAGCATAGGGCAATTATTATGTAAATTAATATGCAGACAGAATTTGGTACCACGTATGTAGAACGAGTATGTTTGACAACCCTCAGTAATCAATTTACTTCAGCAATAAAAAAAGAAAATGTTTTGCTACCACTGTGAAACAAGGGTGTGTATAAATGGGAATTCTATAGAAAATTTGAGAGATAGAAATGTATAACTGACACATGAATATTAGATCCGAATAAAAAATCATGTCTCATATATTGAGAGATATTTATATTTACAAAATTAAGAATCGATGTAGGCAGTGGCGGACTCATGTGGTGGGTCAGCTGACCCCTCATTAATTGTTAAAAAAAATAATTTATAGTTATATTGTGTATCATGAATAATCACATATGATCATTTGACACCCCAATATTTTAAGCTTTATACCATTTAACAACTAACAAGCCCAATTTTCTGATAAAATTAAAAAAGAAAACAAGCCCAATTTTCTAATTAAAAGAAAAAGAAGAAGAAGAAGCAGCAGCACAACTCTCACTTTAAACCCAACAATATAAATAGTCCATTACTTTAGTTCATTAATCATTACAACTAGATTTAAAAATTAAAAAACTAATTAAAACTAATACAACTCACTCTCCATTCAAAACGATATCAATACCCTTTTTTCAAAAAAAAAAAAGACACAGATTCATAGGGCTGTTCAAAAACATGGGCCAATCTGCGAACCCGTAACTTCAACCCGCATCCCGCCCAAACTGTATGAGCACACGGGCCCAAAAGTCCCCAACCCACTAAACACAGTGCGGCCCTCGGTTCTTAGAATCTGAATCCACAGCTCAACCTGCCCACCCACTCACTAACCCTAACCCTTTACACAACTATATATATTCTCTAATTTTTCCCAACCCCAGTATTCACCTCTCACATTCTTCTATGCCTCTCCCAAATTTCTGAACACACACTCTCTCTTTACTCTCTTGAGTCCGGATCTCCTTCTATTCTTCTCTGAATCTCTTGAAATGTTTAAACCCTAGATGCTAAATGCCTAAATCACTGTATCTCTCTCAATCTCATAGTTCCCAACCTCAGAAACTCTCTTTCTCAAATCACATTTTGTTCATTATGTTTGATTTCTCTCTTCTCATCTCTCTCTTTTCTCTCTTCTCTAAGTTTCTGAAATATTCTTAGATCTGCATGTGGACAATCATTCTTGGAGAAGAAGAAAAATCAAATAAATTTATTGTTTCATTCAAAATTTTTTGTAATTTTTTATTATATTACAGTTTATGTAAATGTTTTTGTGGTTGTGGATTGGATGAGTTTATTTGTATTTATTCAAGATTAAAAAATATTTTTTTTGTTTGATCTATGAATGAAAAAGTGCAAATAATGGGGTATTATAATATATATCAAGATTTTATTCCAAAGTCTGTTATATACGGTCGGTTTTCCGCTAACCCGCGAACCCGCCTCCAAAAATGAACGATTTACCTATGTTATTCAACTTTGAGCAGTTTCAAATTTTTCCAACTCGTCGTGAGCGGTTTGGGCCCAAATATAGCCCCATGGGCGGGTAACCCGCTCTTGCACACCTCCACATACCCACTTCCACACCAGCAAACAAAACTCTTCTTTTCCTTTTTCCTAAGTTTTCTTATATTTAATCAAGATTTCATCCAATTATTTTTAATTATTATTCTACAAAGTTCATATATTGTCATGTAAGCAATATAGACCGATCGGTTGGCTTGGAGAGTGGCAAAGGGCAAGCAAAAATTTATTGATTTGAAATTATGTTTCAAAATTTGAAAAAAAACATATATACAAAGAGGTGCTTGTCAACCACATTTTCATGATTTTCCTCAAAGAGATATTGGAGGTGCATGTGCATTGCGCAAGTTTAATTCAAATTGGTTTTATAAGTAAAATTGACTTAAGTATAACATTGAAAATGATGCGACATTTTGCTTTATTTGTTACTTGTTTAAAATGAAACAAGGCTTGCTACTAGAGGTGATAGTTTTGTTAAAGGGATTTCAAAGTTGGAATAAGCTTGACATATTTAAAGCACATGTTGGTAAAGTTAAGAGTGCTCACAATTAAGCTTTGCAAAAATTTAAGACATTTGTGAATCTGAAAGTATCTATCTCAAATGTGTTTTACAAACAATCTGAGAAGGAAAAAATTGAGTATCGAGTCCTCTTGATGGCTTCACTTGATTGCTTGAAGTTTCTCTTGCGTCAAGGGTTATCTACTCGTGGTCATGATGAGAGTGAAGAATCAAGTAACAGAGGAAATTTTCTTGAATTTTTGAATTGGTATGCCAAGAAGAATGAAGATGTTAGAAGTATTGTCTTGAAAAATGTTCCGAGAAACAACCAAATGACATCTCCTAAAATTCAAAAAGATCTTATTAATGCTCGTGGTAAAGAAGTGACCAAAGTTATTATTGAAGAACTTGGTGATGATTATTTTGGCATATTGACCGATGAATCTAGTGATGTATCTAACAAGGAAAAAATGACTATTTGTTTGCGTTATGTTGACAAAAAATGGAAAATAATGGAGAGGTTTCTTGGCATTGTTCATCTTGGTGATACTACAACTTTGACGCTTGAAGCTGCAATCAAATCCGCACTTGCAGAGCATTCATTGAGTTTGTCTCAAATTCGGGGACATGGTTATGATGGTGTTAGTAATGTGAGTAGTGAGATAAATGGCCTTAAGATTTTGATCATGAGAGAAACTCCATTTGCATATTACACTCATTATTTTGCACATCAACTTCAGTTAACACTTGTTTCCGTTTCTAAAAAAAATGATGATTGCGGTTGGCTTTTTGACACACTTGGAAGCTTGCTAAACTTGATTGAGGGTTCATCTAAATGAGCAGAATTTCTTAGAGTAAGTCAAGCTCAAATTGTTGTAAATACATCAGAAGATGGTGAACTTGAAGGTGGTAAAGGCTTGAATCAAGAACTTGGTTTGGCTAGACCGAGTGATACTCGGTAGGGTTCACACTATAAGTCACTTTTGAATGTTCTGACTTTATTTTCTCCTATCATTGAAATACTTGAGATGATTGGGAAGATGTCTTCAAGCTCGGAAGATCGAGTAAAAACCATGAGTATTTGTTTAGTTCTTGAATCATTTGACTTTATTTCCTTGGCACACTTGATGGTTTCAATCTTTGGTATGAAAAATGAATTAAATTTTGCTTTACAAAGAAGGGATTAGGATATTGTTAATGTCATGTCACTTGTTACTTTGACCAAAGATCGTTTGCAAGAGATGAGAGACAAAGGGTGGGAAGCTCTAATTGCTAAAGTTTCTTCATTTTGTGCCAAAAACAACATTTTGATACTTGATATGGATGAAGGATACACTCCGCCTGAAAAATCAAGACGTTTTTATGTGCGTGTCACAAATCTCCATCATTTTCAGATTGATGTGTTTATGAAAGTAATTGATTTACAACTTTAAGAATTGAACAACCGGTTTGATGAGGTTAACATGCAGTTGCTTAGTTGTATGGCTTGCTTTAACCCTGCTGATTCTTTTGCACATTTTAATGTGAAAACATTAGGTCGACTTGCTGAATTTTATCCTTGTGAGTTCTCGGGTGTTGATATGCACAGTCTTGAATTTCAGCTTGAAAATTTTATCGCTGATATGCGAAGGGATGAGAGGTTAAATGATTTAAAGGGTCTCGGAGAACTATTAGTGAAACTTGTTCAGACAAGGAAGCATATTGTCTTTTCACAAGTCTATTTGCTTTTAAAGTTTGCGTTGATTCTTCCCGTAGCTACTGCAACTGTGGAAAAAGTGTTATCAGCTATGAATATTGTGAAAAATAGATTAAAAAATAGTATGAGTGATCAAGTACTGAATGATAGCTTAGTCACCTATATAGAGAATGATGTTTTGTTACAAATTAGTGATCTCAATATTTTAGACCGTTTTTAAGGTATGAAAACTTGTAGACAACAATTGTAATTATTATTTAGTAATGAATTATTATTTTAAGTATACAAATTGTTGGAATATAGATTAAAAGAATAAATGAGGACTTCAACTACAAGTTTAAGCTTTTAGTTGAGTTGGTTCTCTAACATGGTATCAGAGCCTAAGGTCACATGTTCAATTCCTAACACTCCTAAAATTTGTATAATTAAATTCTTTATATATTCTCTCTATCACTTTTGGGCTTCTTTACTCATTTCTTTAGGTCTTCTATATACATCTCATCTTTCAAGCCCACTGTGCCTTCTATATATAATTCTTCTCATATCCTTCAAATCCACTTGGGCTCTCTATCTCAGATCTTCTATACAACTATCTATCTCTCCTATCGGGCCACATGCAAAATTTAAAATCGGGAATGAACTCTCCTATCAATCTATCTTCGGTCCACTTGCACAGTCATAACGGATTTGCACGTGAGGGGGCGTGTTGTAATAGAGTATTAAAAAAATAAATGAAGACTTCTTTGGGATTCTTTACTCATTTCTTTAGGTCTTTTATATACCTCTCATCCTTCAAGCCCTCTTGGGCCTTTTATATACAATTCTTCTCATATCCTTCAAACCCACTTGGGCTCTCTATCTCAGATCTTCTATACAACTATATATCCCTCCTATCGAGCCACCCGCAAAAGTTAAAATTGGGAATGAACTCTTCTATCAATCTCTCTCCGGTCCACTTGCAAAGTCATAACGGGTTTGCACGTGAGGGGGCGTGTTGGAATATAGTATTTAAAGAATAAATGAGAACTTCAACTATAAGCATGAGCTTTTAGTTGAGTTGGTTCTCTAACACAAATTTGTCATTTATTTTTTTTTAAAAAAAATTTTGACCCCATATTTTATAATTTCTGGGTCCGCCCCCTGGATGTAGGGGCAATATGTCGTCTTGTGATTTGTTGATAATGACAGAAAATGGGCTTTCATGCATATGTCATGCTGATGTCATGAACTTGAATGGTGCTATCATTCACATAATGATGATGTCATTGTAATGACGTGGTTGTGTCATGATAATGTGGTGACTGAAGCCATATTGACAAGACAATAAACACACCTAAAGGTCAAGTTTAAGAGATTATCTCAAAGCGTAATGTGTTTAGGTTTCTCACGCGTACTTACATATTAGGCACAATGCAAGTGCATGAGAGCTTATCAATTAGTTTTGGTTCTTTCTTTATTTCCGGTTCAAATTTTTAATTTTACTATTCGATCTAGTTCAATATATAATGATTATGTTGAAAAGAAAAATGATTAAATATTATACTAAATTATAACAAGGGAGTCCTAGATATAGAATATAGGATTTATATCATATCGATCTGTAATAAAAAGGGAGACCGTTGGATTGTTACATCTATTATAATATGGATAAAAATCACATACTGAATTTTGAATACCTATTTATCATTGACATGAAATAAAATTTTAAAAATTAAATTCAACTTCGCATCCATGCAATTAAAAGTAAATTTAAAAGATAATAAAAACACGACGTATGTTAATATGAATTTACATCTAACAATTACAATTTTAAAATTATCACGTCAAGTCTACATCAATAAAGTTATTAGGAATTGAACCTCATTTAACCACAAAAATTGTATGACCAACTAAAGATTCATATAGAACTATTCTAATTCTCTTAAATCATAAGTCAAATGAATTATTTTTATTCCTTCTCTTTTTCAAGCCTAGAGACACCACTAGTTAGGGTTGTTTAAAATTGGATCGACACTGTCTCTCGGATCGGATCGGACATGATTTCACTCGGACTCAAACCGTCTAGATTAGACCCAATTGCAATTTTTTATTATTATTAATTATATTTAATCTATAATTTTTCACTACAATATTTGTTACAATTTCTACGTAGTTGACATCAATTTTATTTAATTTATTTTAATTTTCTCTTCAAAAATACATTTTTTTTTTTGAAAAAAAAAAAAGGGAGAACGTTTTTGTATATTTATATTTTTCAACCGGGTAGTACCTGGACCAACCGGGTACAAGTCTGAGTCGGTCCGGGTCAGACCCAATCAACAGCCAGTCTAGAGCAATTATTTTTGTGCTGTTTTTAAAGAATACAAAAATAATCATTCCAAATACGGCACCAAGCAAGCTTTCAGTACACACCATCATCATCATCATCATCATCTACCTCTGTACCCAAGTGTGGCTATAATATAAACAGAACACTTGGTAGTGGTCTCATGCTGTGTCATTTTTTGTGAGACACACAGAGCCAAAAACATGGAAGAGAGCTTGTTGGTGGTGGAGGAAGATGAAGCCAACAGAACCAGAAGCACAAATGTTAACAAAAATGACTCATGTGGTGTGCTAAGCTTGATTGAAGAAGTGAAAATGATTGGTTACATAGCAGGGCCTATGGTGGCTGTGAATTTGTCACAGTACTTTCTGCAAATCATATCAACTATGATGGTGGGTCATCTGGGTGAGCTCTCACTTTCTAGCACCGCCATAGCCATCTCTTTCTGTGCTGTCACTGGCTTTAGTCTCCTTGTAAGCTCTTTATCATCTATCTTTCTATTTTGATTTTCTGTGTTTCATGATGTTTCTTGTTGGGTTCTGGACAACCCACTTGTAAATTTCATGCCTTTGAGGTACATAATTGGTGGGTTTGCTAAGAAAATGATAAATTAGAATCCCAATTGTGGAATTTGGTTTATGGGTTAACTGTTCATGTGAAAATCAGGTTTTTAGTTGTTGAGATTTGATGGTGAAAAGGTTAGATTGAACATTCCATTAGATTTTATGATAATTGTGAAAAAATTCATATGGGTTGTTTTCACTTTTCGCTCACCAATCATTTGCTTCTTCATCGGTCTTGTATTGATCAATTTGTGAGGAATGAAGGGAAATGATTTGTGGTCGTGGAAGGTTAAACTTAGAGAGACATTTTGGGGATTGCGAAACTGGTGGAAACAAATAGCAAACACATTGATGGTTGCAATTTAATGAAATTGCGTTATAGAGTTGTCTTGTTGATCATTTGGGTTCTGCCTTGCCTTTCTCGGTTGTAATAGGGATAATTACTCGTACGTACCTTATACATGACCCATTTTCGTATGACTATCCTGAACTTCACCTTACGACAGTTAATTGCTATCAAGTTACAACCTTTCTATACTTCGGGATAGTCATTTGAAATTGGGTTACATTAGCCTAGTTGATCATTTGGGTTTGCCCTTGTCTTTCTCTGGTCGTTAATTCGATTTAGCAATATGTTCACGCCACAGGTTGGAATGGCAAGTGCACTGGAGACACTAAGTGGCCAAGCCTATGGAGCTCAGCAATATCAGAAACTTGGAAGTCAAACTTACACTGCTATATTTTCTCTCATTCTTGTTTGTATCCCTATATCTGTCTTATGGGTGTACATGGAAGAGCTACTAACTTTCATAGGCCAAGACCCTCTAATTTCCCAACAGGCCGGCAGATTTGCAATATGTCTCATCCCTGCTCTCTTTGCTTATGCATTCCTTCAACCACTTGTACGATACTTTCAGATGCAAAGTTTGATAGTCCCCATGCTCCTGACCTCTTGTGCTACACTTTGTTTCCACACATTTCTCTCTTGGGCTTTAGTGTTCAAGTCTGGACTAAATAACCTCGGTGCAGCATTAGCAATTAGTATTTCGTATTGGTTCAACGTGCTTCTCCTTGGACTGTACATGAAGTACTCTTCCACCTGTGAAAAAACCCGCGCCCCAATTTCTGTAGAGATATTCGAAGAAACTGGGCAGTTCTTCCAGTTTGCTGTCCCTTCTGCCATTATGATTTGGTATTTTTTATTATCAATCTCTTATTTGAATTGTGTAGTCTTTTTCAATCATTGTTTTGTTTGACATGTTTTCTTTGTGTGAGTGATTTTAGCCTTGAATGGTGGTCCTTCGAGCTACTTACCTTGCTGTCAGGGCTTTTACCGAATCCAAAACTTGAAGCATCAGTTTTGTCTGTCTGGTTTGCTACTTTTAATTATTCGAAGACTCTTATATAGTTGTAGCAATCTATCTTCATGTTTGAA
Source organism: Pelargonium cotyledonis (assembly GCA_036897625.1). Lineage (NCBI taxonomy): Eukaryota > Viridiplantae > Streptophyta > Magnoliopsida > Geraniales > Geraniaceae > Pelargonium > Pelargonium cotyledonis. Next base: position 10,199 of record JAYMTA010005244.1, read on the forward strand.
TTATATTTGTGTCTATTTTCTTCGGGAACAGTCTTGCTACGATCACAACACTCTTTGCTATACCAGAAGGACTTGGCGCGGCAGCAAGGTTAGCTCTCTTTCTCATACTCACAAAAGGAACGGTCACGCTGCATACTTGTGTCGATGTGTGTATCATTTTCTATCATCTTGGTGTAGCACTAGAGTCTCGAATGAATTAGGAGCCGGGAAGCCACAAGCAGCGCGACTAGCTGCCTATACTGCAATAATTCTTGCAGTTTCAGAAGCAGTGATAATAAGCTCAGTCCTGTATGCGAGTCGACATGTTTTTGGTTACACTTTCAGCTACGAGAAGGAAGTTGTGGATTACGTGACAGACATGGCTCCTCTTGTATGTCTTTGTGTAATAATTAACAGCTTCCAAGGCGTCCTTTCAGGTATCAATGACACCAATAACAAAACCAGATGTTAAAAGTTTTTACTGCTCATATAAGATACATATTTGTTTACAACATCTTCATTGTTCGTCTATATAACATTTCAATAGCTGGTCCACGACATTTTCACTTTCACTAATGTCTGTGCAGTGTGCACTCGTTATGCATTTCATTTTGTGCACCGTAAATCGAATGTTTGTTGGAATCAGATCAGGTGTGGTTAGGGGATGTGGGCAGCAAAATGTAGGGGCTTATGTGAACCTGGCTGCATATTATGCCTGTGGGATTCCAGTTTCCGTGGCATTGGCCTTCTGGTTGCACTGGAATGGAAAGGGCCTTTGGGTCGGGATTCAAGTCGGTGCTTTTCTGCAGATTGTTATGCTCTTCATGGTCACAAGCTGCACAAATTGGGAAAAACAGGTTCTTCCACTCATACTTTTTCAGTTCCAATTGTCGTTTTCTCGCTAGTTCTACTGTTTGCTGTTTTCGAAAAAAATTACAGTTCAGTGCACGAGACTTTGGTTGTTTATTCCCTTATTGGGTTGTTTTTCCGGCATAGCAGGCGATCAATGCGAGAGATCGGATACTTGAAGGAAGATCAGTAACAGAGAAGGGAAGAAAATGAAAGAGCAAATATGGATCACCAATTTTTCATGTAGCATATGAATATTGTAAAGAGCATTCACAAGTCTCTCAAGCAAAACATACAATTTTCCTTACAGTTCATCAATCTATATTCATATATTCTATCAGCAAGATTTGCATTATCATTTGACAGTAGCTGAATTTGTTGTCTAGTCATTTGTTGTTTTGTTTTGTTTCTGTTAGTTTTTGTTTTGGTTAGCTGTTAGAATTTGAATGAAGGTGTCTGGTTGTTTTTATACAAAGACAACTTTCACTCACTTTTGTTTTACAAGGAAATACATACTTTATTATTGCAAGTATTCAAATAAAACAAGAAGATAGATTGTTGAGGATCTATATATGTATGAACTTGCCATTCCTGCTGCCCCTAAAGTCTCACAT
>JAYMTA010005245.1:0-11640 GCA_036897625.1 Pelargonium cotyledonis
GTAGTAAGCAGCAGCCTATGCCATCTCCCAGAACTTCATTAAATATTGGTTTAATTCACGACTTTTGCAATGAACATCTGAGTCAAATGTAATATGATTTTCTTGATGAGTTTGAGATCATACTTCATAAGCTTATATGCTTGATTTTGTTTTAATATGCCCACCCCTACGTCCTGAATCTGCTATTGTGTTCGTATCAATTTGAGTTGTGAGTTGTGAAAACATTTTAATTATTAATGTTGTGAACCCTTAGGTACTCCTATTTCAGTATCTTTCTTGCATGAGCTTCGCAAAATACTTAAGACTATGATCAATGTTTAACATAACAATTATATTTTTTTAGTGAAGAATTAATAAAATCGTTTCATGTAAGCTTGTTTAGTATATTTTGAACATTTTACAGTTTTTTTAATACAAGTAGAGGGACAAAAACAACAGTTTTATTGAATTGTTTGATGCACGTGGACAACATTTTTTGAAATATATGACATGTTGGTAATTAAATAGCAATTTTTTGGTGTCTTCACTGACCAAATATAGAGCCAATCGTCGTCACTCTGTAGCAAAAGCAGCTCTACATCAATGGCCTCAGTCAATATTTCTTTGGACCAGTGTCAGGTACTTCTTAATCTCTATCCTTCATTTGTATATAATGGTATTGTTTGTAATATACATATGGTTCTTGCTAAGAAAATAGAGAGTAAAATATACATATGGTTGTGAAAATCGCTCTCAAATGGGAATCTCGCTTCCATTCCCATTTGTACCTAAATTCGATTCTTGCTGCAAATAGTCTTTCTTGTTAAGCATTATGCAAATACCATTATAAGTAGTCATTGAGACTGTATGTAGTCATACTTTTTTGCATGATTGGTAGAACTGTCAATTCAGATTTCGGGTTCGTTTTATCTAGTTTGAGTTGGGGGCTGGTCGGGACAAATTGTGTGTTTTGTGCGGGTTGTTGAACCCGAATATTGATTGGGTCTATTTTGTGCTCATGGGTTTGGTTCCAAATTGGGATCTCTAATCATTTGGCAAGGTGTTGTTGGCTCTAGAAGTGGTGTTGTTGACAGTGTACAATATTTGCAGAATGGTCATGGAGGAGGAGGAGAAGCAAAGAGAGGGAAGTGGTGGAACAAAGTGTTCAAGATGCGTCTTATTTTCACTACCCATGATTCTCACCATTGTTTTCTACTACTGCATCACTCTGGTTTCTGTCATGTTTGCTGTACATCTTGGTGAGCTTGAGCTTGCTGGGGCAACTCTTGCTACTTCTTGGGCCATTGTCACCGGACTCTCCTTCATGGTAAAGCCTTTTAATCACAAGAAGATGGAAATTACATTTTTTTAAACAACTATTAGGCACTAACTTGACTGATTAATTAGCATCTCGTAGGTTTCGGATTGTTTTGTGTGATTGATTGAAATATCGTGTTTAGAATCCGTGCAAGCTGTTCATCTTAGCTCCTCTGTTTTGGTCTTGTGTTATTGCTCACGTGTTCGGCATATAGTGTAATTGAGGTTAATTTTCTTGACATCTTTCGCATATGGATCCTTATGTTTTTTGTCATCATCTGCAACTCATTGTTTAGTTATAGTCATGACTTTGGAGGTATCTTGCCTATAAGAAAAACTTCTTCCCGTTACGATATTAGGACCTTACTGATGACCTCCTCGAGCATTGATGCATAAGGTCTCAATTTTGCATATGGTTCAACTCAGACATCATGACATAGTTGTTAGTAAATTGTATGACAAGATGTTGCATTTCCAAGCATAACCTCTAACATTACATTGTGTCATTGCTGATTTATTCTCTTCTTCGCAATTGGTTTTAGGTTGGTTCAAGCGGGGCACTTGAGACACTTTGTGGACAAGGCTTTGGGGCAAAGTTGTATAGAGAGTTAGGTATCTATCTTCAAGCATCTTGCATAATATCGATCTTCTTTTGTGCCATCATATCCATCTTCTGGATCTTTACTGAGCCTATACTGACATTATTTCATCAAGATCCTCAAACCGTAAAAATGACAGCTCTTTCTCTGAAGTATCTCATTCCAGGACTATTTGCATTTGGCCTCCTCCAAAACCTTCAGAGGTTTCTTCAGGCGCAGAGCATTGTCTTACCCCTAGTTGCATTCTCAGCAGTGCCTTTGGCAATTGATATTGGCATTACATATGGTTTGGTTCATTGGACATCTCTCGGTTTCAAGGGAGCTCCATTAGGAGCTTGCATATCATTGTTCTTATCAGTCCTTATGTTGGCTATCTACGTTATGCGTTCGAAGAAATTTGAGCATACATGGCAAGGATTTACATCAGAATCATTCTCCCATATCCTCTCGAACTTGAAACTAGCATTGCCTTCTGCAGCTATGGTATGGTAAGTAACCGAAGATTATGTTTCTCATTGTCTATAACTTCTCATCATGTGGCCTATCACAATGAATCCAAAATTGTGTAGAGAATTTTCAGGATGCATCAAGAAGTCATGAATCTTATTTGTCCTTGCACATTTTTCTTTCTTTTTTTTGCCAGTCTAGAGTATTGGGCTTTCGAGATTCTCGTGTTGTTAGCAGGATTGATGGCAAATGCTGAAAACTTAACTGATAGCAATGTGGTAAGTTTCACTCATCTCCCAAATCTTGCACATTTTATTTGTTCGTATATTGTCTGATTATATATGTATCTTCAGTATAAACACCGAAACCATTGCCTTCATGCTCATCTACGGTCTCAGTGCAGCAGCAAGGTTAGTTGTTTATGCAGTTTGGTTTCAAGGTTTACCTGTACATTTATTCAGACTTATTATTGATATTCACAAACGTATTGTGAAACAGCACGAGAGTGTCGAATGAGTTAGGAGCAAACAATCCCGAACAAGCTAAAAACGCCATGAAAATGAGTCTCAAACTCTCTGTCATTGTTTCTCCTTGCTATGCTTTAGCCCTGGGGCTTGGTCACAACACATGGGCTGGCTTGTTCAGTGACAGCCCTACAATCATAAGAGAATTCGCTTCGATGATTCCTTTTCTTCTTGTCTCCGCTGTATTTGAGTCCGTGCAAAGCGTGCTATCAGGTTTTGAACCGTCTTTTGCACAATCTGTTATTTGTTCCTTTCGCTGAATCAAATGAACAATCATTCTGATAAATGTTTATATATGCGCGTTGCAGGAGTTGCAAGAGGCTGTGGTTGGCAGCATTTGGCGGCGTTATGTGAACTTGGGGGCGTTTTATTTCATCGACCTGCCTGTTGCAGTGGTTCTTGCATTCAAGACGGACTTGTGCGCCAAGGTACGCTCATAAAACCAACCTAAGAGTGCACTTAGGCCACGGATCCAAAACCTTTCAGTTTCTTTGCTCAAACACGTAATGTGTTGCAAGAACTCAAAATTGTCTTTGTTGCGCTTGCGTTTGTGATAGGGTTTGTGGATTGGCATAATTTGTGGTCTCTATGCCAAGCTGCATGTCTTTTGGTGATTGCACTCCATAGAAAATGGACCAAGATGGAGCTTCCCGCGGGTGAGGATAAAGAAGACGAAGCCTAACTTGAACTGATTTTTCGACTTCTCGTAGATAGATTGAAGAACATAGGACCAGGAGGAGTGCAATGGCAGAGCTCAAAATGCGTAGAAGATTTTAGAATTCATATACGTTCATGTAAAGTGATCATAACATCATTTAGAAATGACATGGTTGTTGTAGTAACATTCATGCGGTTTATTACAAGTTTGGAGCAAACTGAAGTTGTTTTCGTTTTGTCCTCGTGTTAGGGCGGTCATTTTAAACAATATCTATAAGTCCGAATTTTTGGAGATGGAGTTGGGGCCCTAGAGGCAGAGCCGGGGGCATAGGTCCTTGCTCCCGAGTTCTTGGAGCTTGCACAAATGTAGCACACTGTTGATAAAAGATTCGAGTTTGTATCTAAAAAACCGGATCGTGTGAGAGTAAGAATCCACTCGGTAAAATCGTTGGGCCTTGTTAGGCGTTGACTTGTATGTCATAAAAATGGATGTGCAGGCCCAATCCATAGGAGCTACGGCTCAATGATTCATGTTGCTTGATCATATATATTATTACAAACATATATAATAATGATACGATGTAACATAAACCTATTTTTCTTATAGTTGCAGGTCTGAATCATGCACGAGTATTATGTTTTAGATGCAAAAGTTCTTGAAAAAGGAAATGATATTCACACACTAACTTGACATTTTTGAAATTGTTAATGCTTAAATGTCATTTCAATACTAACATTCACACAAAATATGAATCGAACTATTAGATCCTAAAAATATACAAAAACTTGGTATAAAACTCACCGAGAGATGGATTTGTCAACGAAGATGAACAACAATGATCATAACCCACTTGCCGGTTCGAGTTTTGAATCAATATTTTCCCGTTTTAGTTTGAAAATTTTAATTCAAATCTTACTCAGCGTGTATATACGTGGTATTAATCCATCGTCCTTTTAACATATTCTTAATAAAATCTATGATTTCATTAATCAAGATATGATTTGAAACATATGATTATGATTGATACTTAATCACACTAATTGATTTTCTATCCATTAATCTTTTTCTTTTCTATTATAGAATTTTTGTGGCATTTCATTGAACTTGAGTAGATTTTTTCTTTTCTCGTTTTTTTTAAAGCATTATTAATGGTGTTTCCTATTTTGTATTTTCTATTTGACTCAATTACATGAAAATAATATTCTCTCCATTTATTCTTTAAAAATAATATTCTCTTCATTCATTGGTGGTCCATAAATCCATATTGATTCTCTCATATTATCTATAAAAAAATCATGAAATTTTCCATATTAGGAGCCGGATTATCCTTTCTGTATCTCTCTCTTTTTTGCAACAAAAAAGAAAAAAAAATAAAGTTTTATTTAATTTAGCTAAATTTTGTGGATATATCAATTTGAACAAAATTGAAGAACTCATTCATAAATTTAGCTAAATTAAATATCAGGTAATTGAATTATAAAAAAATATCACTTTTCAAACACTCCCTCCGTCCCAAAATGAGTGTTTTGTTTTTCTTGCATTTTTGTCTCAAAATGAATGTCTTGTTTTCTTTTCTACTAAGTTAGTTATAAATGAATTGTCAATAATATACTTATAAAAAGTTAGTTAAGATCACTCAACACATAATCACGAAGATACAATTGTTATCATATCACACTAACTAAATTCTTCTTAATTTTCCTCAAAATAGAAAGAAAGATACTTCTTTTAAGACGGGGGAGTAACTTAGACTAGCAAACTCAAAAAGAATAAAAAGAATTGTTTTTTGAAAAGCTTATAAAGAATTAATTAAAAATGTGACACTTTTTATTTTATTTTATTTTATAACTTTTCAATGCAATGGACAACGGTAACCTTACACAGTTAAGTCCCAATATAAACGACCACCTACCAGCTTCTGTTTCCATTTTCCATTTCCTCTGTTTTCAACAGAACCCAAAATCAAACCCTTCAACCCCACAATATTCACCTTCCTAATCTGAATATTTTTCCCAATTTCACTCTCTGATTCTTCGTCTATATGTACACATCATCTCCATAACCTTCTTCTCAACCATTCATTTTCTCTGTCTCGATTTTCTTCATCTTCTCTCATGGAGTTGCCGAGGTCTCTGTTTCTGTTCATTGCTCTGTTTTCTCTATGGATTGGATCGTCCTGCGACGCGTACGAGTTCTTCGTTGGTGGGAGAGATGGCTGGGTCTTGCACCCTTCTGAGAGCTACAGTCACTGGGCTCAGAGGCTCAGATTCCAAGTTCACGACACTCTCTGTAAGTTCTTCTCCGATCTTGCTCTGTTTTTGGTTGTGTTCTTGTTCTGGGTTTTTTTTTTGGAGATTGAAGCTCTGGTTTTTGTATTTTGTGTTTTCTGTAGTGTTTAGGTACAAGAAAGGAACGGACTCTGTTTTGGTCGTGGATAAAGATGATTTTGATAAGTGTAACAAAGCGAAGCCGATTCTGAAATTGGACGGTGGAGACTCTGTTTTTGCGTTTGATCGGTCCGGTCCGTTTTATTTTATTAGTGGTGAAGATGATAAGTGCTTGAAGGGTCAGAAACTTGTGATTGTTGTTTTGGCCGTCCGGCCGCCTCCTCCGGCACCGTTCCCTCCTAAAGGGTCGCCGCCGAAGCCCTCTGTCCCGGCTGTGCCGCCGAAGTCATCTACTCCGGTGTATCCGCCCAAGGCTCCATCTCCTGCAAGCCCCCCAAAGTCCTCTACTCCGGCAAGCCCTCCAAAGTCCTCTGTTCCGGCGAGTCCACCAAAGTCCTCTACTCCGGCAAGTCCACCAAAGTCCTCTACTCCGGCAAGTCCGCCGAAATCTAAATCTCCAGCAAGTCCTCCAAAGTCAACTGCTCCATCAAGCCCACCAAAATCTCCTTACAACCCACCAAAGTCTAGTCACCCGGAACATCCACCAAAATCCTCTGTTCCAGCACACCCACCAAAGTCTACTTCTCCGACAAACCCACCAAAAACATCTGCTCCGGCGTACCCACCAAAATCTACTTCAAACCCACCCGGGTCTCATTCCCCGGCAAACTCACCGAAGTCTAGTTCAAACCCACCGGGATCTCATTCTCCGGCGAATGCACCAAAGTCCTCTCCATCTGGAAACGCTCCGGCCTCTCACCCACCCAATTCTCCGGCGAGTTCACCAAAGTCTAGTTCAAACCCACCGGGGTCTCATTCTCCGGCGAATGCACCAAAGTCCTCTCCGTCTGGAAATGCTCCGACCTCTCACTCACCCAACTCTCCGGCGAGCTCACCAAAGTCTAGTTCACTCCCACCGGAGTCTCATTCTCCGTCGAATGCACCAAAGTCCTCTCCATCTGGAAATGCTCCGACCTCTCACTCACCCAAATCTCCAGCGAGCTCACCAAAGTCTAGTTCAATCCCACCGGAGTCTCATTCTCCGACGAATGCTCCAAGGTCCTCTCCGTCTGGAAATGCTCCGGCCTCTCACTCACCCAATTCTTCTCCTACCGGAAATTCTCCGACAGGGTCTCCTTCTCCAACCAGTGCACCAACTTCACCATCTCCAAGATCACCTTCTCCGGCATCAAAGTCTCCAACTTTAGCACCTTCACCAACCACTCTAACACCAACATCACCATCTCCGACCACCGAACCACCATCTACCGCTTCTCCGACAGTGTCGCCGATTGGTTCATTGCCACCGTCTCCAACCGCAGACGCATCATCTCCGGACGAAGCGGCAGGTCCCTCGTCGGACGAATCACCGGCTTCTGACTCTACGCCGCCGTCGTCTTCCTCTGCGTCCAACGAATCGTCGCCGCCGAAGAAATCAAGCTCAGGGTCTGTAACTCCTAGTGTGTTGGTGTTATCAGTCACTGTTCTGTTGAGCGTGGCCATTGGAGTTTCTATGTAGAAATATCGATTTAATTTTCAAATTTGTTGAATTGTTTTTCTAAATATGCTATTTTTATTTCTACCAAATCTTGAGGTGTTTATGTTTTTATGTTCTAAATTTTTATGATATACTAATGATTATATGAGTATTTAAATTTAAATGTGTAGTTTTACTTGAACAATTTGTGTTAGTGAAAAATAAATCTCAATCAATACTTAATATATGTATGTGTAATGAGTTTATAAGTATAGAGTGTCCGTGCAGATTTATTTTTCCGTGACATAATTGTATATAGTACAACTCCTTACACTTTTTAATAAGCATAGAGTGTTCATACGACTTTTTACATAATTGTATGGGATTTTGCTATTATCAATATCAAACCAATCCGAGAGACCTGACACTAAATCTGACGACCTAGCAATACAATTTGCCATTTGATTTGCACATCTATGAACATGAATAAAACCAATGCTACCAAAACGACTAGCTAACGATGGAATATCCTGAATAAAAAGACCAAAGGCATTGGAGACCTCCTCTTTAGTTTTCAAAGCTGAAATGACTAAACGTGAATCCAATTCAATGCGGATATTGTCCCACCCGCTTGCATCGATCTAACTCAACGCTTCACGGATGGTCACATACGACCAATGCAAAAATAAATATTGCTAATTGGATGAATAATATAACATTACAACAAATCTTTAGACATTTATTTCCATAAAATTGAACAACCATTAGGCACTAAACATATACAAAAAATATGTTAAATCAGAATTCATACGTGTGTTCTTTTTACATTTTTTTTCTATATATAGGAGACTACAAGTTTGGAAAACTAAAAGTTTTAATGTTAATTAAGGTGATTAGATTGGCACATACATATTTAGAATATCAAACATTTGGCATGGATTAATGATATGCATATCTTTCGTTTATTTTTAATTGGAAAAAATAGCTGCACTAATGACACTACAATTAAACACTGAAAATGATTTGAATCTTAGTTTTAGGTAGAACCTAAAATTAGTGAACATTTATAATTTTGGAACGAAATTAAATGTTGTGGATATAAGTAATTATTCGTGTAAGTGACAATCCATAAAATGATTCTGCATCTTTGTGTGCCTAATTTTCGTTTCTAATTACAGTATAATTGTATCTTAACATATTTATGGAAAAATATTGAGAAATCACTTATTAATTATATATTCTAAGAAAAATATTTTTATTGCTTTGCTTTTACTACATAAACAAAATTCAATAACATTTTTTTAGCTGATAATTAGATCACCTCATTAATAAGATAAAACATCCGTACATCGAACATAAAAAAACAAAAAAAGCCAACTAAAAACATTATAAAAAAAACAACCTAACCGACCTAAAACAAACAAAGACCAAAAAACCCGATGCAAGAGAGCCTCGTAAAAAGGACTAAGGATCACAAACAATGGCACTAGTGAGACCACCTCCTACATGTTCTGCCACCTAACCCAAGACCATATCTACTGCCAACGTGTACGTGACCTAGTCCACTCACGACGCCGACCACCACTGATTTACTCCATCGACCCCAGCCCTGCTGGCTACCCACCGCCACCTCCACGTGTTGATCTCTCTTTTCCGCCCGAGACCTCCCCTTCATCATCGTCCATCATCTCCCTGCCCTGGGCCGCCCCCAACCCACGTCTCCACTCTCCGTCTCCCTCACAACGCTGCACAACGCCGCCAAACCCTAGCGGTACTCTCACTCGAAAGAAACCTTATTTACCAAGTACATTCAATAACATTTTTAAACGTGTAAGGAAATAATATGAAATATATATTGCTTTGCCATTAACATATTATATTTTCTAAAACCAATTTCAATTTGTACATATCATAGTTTCTTTTTATCAGTTGAGCTACACAAAAATAAAATCTCTTCTCTTTTAACCCAAAACTCCACCGCACTTGATACAATAAGAGTTAATTCATGATCTGTCATATGAAAATGTGTGTCTTGATCATTGCGTCATCACTTAAAAAACGTACATTCAATAGTTAAAATTATTAAATTACATCTAATCTTAATTAAGTTTTAAATCATAAAAATCTCTTAACAAATTAAAGTGTACATAATAAAAAGAGAGAGCTATCCTATGGTTCTCTTTTTCCCAAACCAGAAATCATTGATGTATATAAATTGGCTCATAGGTGAAAACATAACATTTTGAAAATTGGGTAATTAATGAATGTGTACTAGTGAGTAGGGGACATCAAATTCATCACATTGACTAATTAATTAGAACTTGACTTGAAAGTTCACAACCACAATATTATAGGGCTGTTTTTGGCTTTCAATATTTTTTTACTCACTTTATTTTCATGAAATCGCAATCTTAGTCCTTTTAGAGTATTTGTAGGGACCCATGTATATGGCCATATACAATTACTGATCTTTTCCAAGTGAAATGATTAATTTCTCATATTTTACATGCTCAATTATTCAAAGACTTTTGCTAGAACTTTCTACTTAACCAAAAGTTGATTTGATGCTCCTATGGACAATTAAGCCAAAGGGACTCCAATAATTCACAATAAAATGTATTTATTCTTGGTGTAATGTAACAATGTTTCCTTTTTCTTGCATAGGAGATTTGGTGAGAGAATAACACATCCGAAATACGGATACAACAAATTGACCCGCATTTTATGAATTTATATTTACAAATATAGATTCGGTTTATTTTTAAACTAAAAAGACAAAGAACAATGAAAATGGGTGGCACTCCAAACAATCCATATGCGTGCTTATGGGAGCTCATAGAACACTTTACGAGGGAGCGAAGGCCACAAGACATGTGTCGTGTACATCTCTAGCATGTGAAGCAACGCCCAAGCTTGTGGAACGTTTGAAGAAACATGTGGAACGTAATTGTGCATGGAACCCAAGAAAGTTGAGAAATAGTTTTAAGATCAAAATTTCTTGGTTTTCAACTCTATTTCTCACTATTATTTTTTCGCAATACTTGATTGAAAGATACTAGAGAATGATAATGACAACAACATGAACTTGAAATCCCTTAACTCATAAAATTTGGGGAGGTCTTTATCGAAGTTTAAGAACTAGAGTTCTTCAATTTTATAGATAACTGAAATTTGAGGAAGAACACCTCCTAAATCAATTTTCAATTTCTTGAGTTTCATTTTTTTCAAAATGACATCTTTTAGGACAAAATGAAGCCTAAGAAATTGAAACACAATGTTTCACTAATGCGTAGGTATAGAGCCGACATGGCAAGTTTGGTTGACGTGGGAACACATACGTGGATTAGACCGTTGATGTGGCGGGACTTACCTATTATAGTAGGTAAAGTGGAGAAAAATGTAAATTATTGCATGCTCAGAATTAAAAATATTAAATAAAATTAGACTAAAAGCCGGCTCTATAATTCAAAAAAATTAAATAAATCTAAAAACATATAACCCTTATAAATAATGGATTTTCATTATCCTAGTATCGTTTAAAAGAAATACACACAAAAACTGAAAAACGTGTATTTTCAGTGTCGACTTTTATGGATTCATGTGAACCAAATCCAAGAATTGACATCAACCTCAACACTATCAAATCAAACAAACAATTTGCCACGTCCCATAAAATAATTAATTAAAAAGACAGTAATAAGCTTCTTTTTGTTTCTTCTTTATTATTTTCTCAGTGCCACTTGGCCCACTTGTACGTCCCCGTCACCCTCCATGTCGGCATTTGATGACTGGATACATCCTGACTAGTACTCGTCTCTACACAGGAAATGGTTGTTTGTAGCCACTCAATACTTTTGTATTATGCCCACGTGGCATTTTAATGACACTTATGGTTTGTTTGTTTAATCTTCTTGAAAATCTTGTAAAACTTTAAGTAGCTTAAAGAATTTGTGAAAATTTTAAGGAGCTGTAACAAAATGCTCTAAAAAATTAATTATGTTTGGTAAATGTCTAACTGTAAAAAATTGTAAGGAGAGTGAATTGTAAAAGTTTGTTTGGTAAAAAATAATTTTAAAGATATCTAAAATGTGCAAATTACCAAACGGTAGACCGTAGTAACAACTACGGTCGACTGTTTGTAATCTATCCAGTTCAGAAATGAAACAGTCGACCATTTTATTTTTTTGGTCGACCGTTACTGCATTGACTTTTCACTTGAAAGTCATTTTTGGTAAATGTTTTTACCTAAAAG
>JAYMTA010005246.1:0-11638 GCA_036897625.1 Pelargonium cotyledonis
ACTCGTATGATAGAACCGCCTTCTCGCGTGCGTCTCCGGATGGATAATATGGTCACGAACATTTAGGACGTGACATTAGGCTCCCCTTTTTCTATATATATATATATATAGTATATGGAATATGAGTCAAATGATTTTTGGCTTAAGCTAAGCCAAGTCAATGAGGTGATGACACCTCATTACTTTTCACTTATACCATCTAAGTGAATTGGTGGGAGCGGAGCAACCCGCCCAGATCCAAGTTTTTTAATGAGGTGTCACCAACTCATTAATGATTTAGCATAAGTAAAAAATTAATTGTCTTATTATACTCCCTTTTCCCTATATATATGTCTTTCCATTAATTGTTACGTATACTCTAATTCACACCAGCAGAAAAACTAATGTTGTGGTTGATTTCTTGGTCAAATTTTGTTTTAACGCTCTTGTTGGTATCTGTTGTTTCCATATTCACCCGCCTGTAAGTGCACGCGTCGCATTATTTATTGGATGACTGTACTTATCCATATCTTTTGATGGACAATTTGCCTCCTTAATTAAGGAAGTTTTGGAGTATTTATAAAATAAAATAAAAGAGAGAGAGAGAGAGAGTTTATTTTGTGAATAAATATATGTGCTCATTTTCCCAAAATCAACTTATAAAAAAGCTCTAAAAGATCATATAGAGCTGGCTTTTCAAGTCATGTCTTGTTGTGATTGTGTCCAAATTGTATTGTACTTGTACATAGCCAAGATTGATTGGAATTTGGAACTTGGAAGGAGATAAGAATTAAGATGCTGCATGTATTTTGTTATAGCAAGCAATTAATCAGCAACTATAAGTGATGAGATTACAAGTTGGAGCTACCAAAAAGTATTGATGCTACCAAAAAATCATAAGTTTCAAGACCAATGACATAGCGGTACATGGCGACCAAATGCTACCCGAGCAACTTATTCTGGAAGTTAAGGTCTGCGTTTGACCCGAGACTCGGGATGCTCCAAGACAGTTATTTCAGTCACTTGGAGTTTCCAAATATCTCCAAGATGAACTGGCACAAGAGAAAAGGTAAAAACTCCGCGTAGGTACCCGTACTATCCACTTTATTCCAATTAGGTACTGAACTTTATTTTGTTCTCGCGCCATACCTGAAGTATCCACTTTATTCCCCCGAGTCATTTCCGTTAGTTTTAGTAATGTTTGCCGTTATGTCCCCATGACGTGGCAAATTAACCACCAATCCCACATGCCCACGATTACGTGTCCTTCCACGTCAGACTCTTATGTGGATAAAAATTCACGTGATTCTCACGTGCTTCATCTCTTCTCATTAACGTTACCATCTTCTTCCCCAACGAACACGAGCTAGGGTTTTGAGAGACGCAGAGCTCCGTCCAGAAGCAATCGCAGAGCTGTTAATGTGATTTGGAAGCTGCGTTGATGGGGAAGTACAAGCGAGACAAGTATTTAGCGTACGACGGTCCAGAAGTGAGGTGCAAGTGCGGAAGGAGGGCTCATCTAATCACAGCTTGGCCGGAGGAAAACCCAGGATGCAGATTCTATTGTTGCGTGTTAGAGGTATGATTTATAGTTGTTTTGTTCCAAAACTGAATATAAGTAAGTGGTATGCTGATTGAGTTTGTATGTTTTAGAAAGAGGAAGGTGGTTGTCCATTTTGGATATGGCATGATCTGGAGTTGAAAATACCTCGGTATCTTAATTTTTTAATGGAGCTACATCAAGAGAATCATCAATTAATGGATCAGATCCAAGGCTTCAGCAGCAATTCAAATGGAGGGTCATCGACAAATGTTGTTGGACTCAATGATGGAGTTAGAGTATTTGACAATTATAACTTCTCCCTTGCATCTAACCATAGTCCATCAATGGGTGTAGGTGGAAGGGGTGTAGCTGAAAGGAAGAGTTCATATGTCATAGTTTGGATTATAGGTGTTATTGTGTTGTTCTTTATCTACAAATTCATTGGCACTTCAATGGTTAGGAGTGAAAACCAATACCGCCTTGTTTAGTAGTATAGGATTGTAGTTTTTGGAGGGCTTATGTAATTAGAAATCATGTTCCAATGAACTATATAAGAAATTTGTGGTTATAAAAACTTAGTTACCTAAATTGTACTTATGTGGTTTGTGTATCTGCATTATGCTATGTGTGTATATTTAATCACAGCAGTTGAACACAATTGTGTCTCTGCATTATGATATGTGCATACTATATTGTAACCTGTAAACATACTCATCCATTTACAAAGTGAATTGAAACATATACATGAAAGCAAAGAAGGTATGAGACCCATGAATTTCACAAAGTCACTTCATTTTCCTTCAACAAATTGATTGGCAAGAAACTTGCCTACAAAATACACATCCAAACTGTTTAACATAATTAAGAAATCCAGTTACACTTGGTGTCTAACTTGAACATATTCCTACCATTTACTTCCCAAATTCAGATGTAACAAAAATTGACACCACATATACATCTTGGTATGACAAAAAATGACTCAAAAACTGACACCACATACACATCTATGGTTTCCAAACTGGTTTCTTCTTCCCTACTCCTTTCTTCTTTTCACTAACTTTCTGTTTTACTTTTGCCTTGTCTACCTTCTCCTTTCCTTGTTTATCCTGAAGCACCTGTTGTGATGGTCTGCCAGGCTGCAAAAATTGAAGATACTTGAGTTACTAACTATCCTACCATTCATGTTGACATAATTAACTCATCCAAACTTTGAGAACTTACATTTAGAATCCGTTCTACATTGTGTGGGTTGATATATATGCCAAAACATGTAGGTGCAGACCTTCCTCTTCCCCTACTTGTCCTTGGTCTTTTTGAAATTGGAATTGATTCTTCATCATCTTGTGCTGGAGTTAGAAGGACAAGATCTGCATCAACCCGTGCTTTCTCATGTGCCTCAATAGTAGTTTTTTCCCCCTACAATTTACATGATTTTAGTCTACAGAGTTTAGTCAAAATTTAAAGTACCAAAGTGACATCTTAAGGACCATTGTACCTTGTTTGATGCCTGCCTTCTCCTAGGAGTTCTAGGTTTCCTTGGTATCTACTGTTGTGGTTACTCATTGTGTGCAGGAGATGTAAGTCCAACATCCTCAATGTGGACTTGGGCAAGTGGCTCCATTTGGTCCTGTTCTGGTGCTGCATGTTGATCATGAGGTTGATCTTTCCCTGGTGCTGCTTCTTCATCATGAGGTTGATCTTGCACTGGTGCTGCATCGTCATCATGAATTTCAGGTCCCTGTGGCTGATGAGCTTGGGAAGGGTCTCCTTCCTCCTAAGGTTGGGATTGGCCTCATTGTTGTTGTTTTTTCTTCTTTTTTCCCTGCATTATGTACACATAAAGTTAACAACTAATACAAAACATTGAATGACAGCTCAATCACATAAAATAAAACATTTACATTACCTTATTTGGATTTAGGGGACATATTCTCTTGTTGTGGTTAGGTTTATTGCACAAAGTGCAAACCATCACCTTCCCTACCTTGCTCATCTTCTGTGGATTGGTGGGTACCCTCTCTCCTTCCTCCCTTATTCTTTTATGTCTTTTAGGTCTCCCTGGCATTCTTCTATCAATAGGTGGCAGTAGGGGTTGCATGTTAGAAGGGGGCCAATCTTGCATTCCCTTAACAGGTTCAAGCATATAGTTATAAGTCCTAGTATAATACTCAACCTTGAACCAATCAGCAACATATTGAACAAAGTCATGGTTTTCATGCTTGATGGCAGCATAAGCATGTGCACATGGTATTCCCTTTAATTGCCACCTCGTACATGTACATGTCTTCCTTCCTAGTAGCACAACATGTTTCTTATTCCCAAGTTTGACCTCATAGCCATCTACTCCATTCCATGCTAGTGTGGCTCGCCCTCCCAACTGCCTATACTCAATCAATTTTTTATGGATTCTTAGAGCATATGGTTGTGCCCAGTTTTTCACTAAGTCTCTCTTCTCATGTAGCATTTTCATTACATATAGCCTAATATCCTCAAGCATGGTAATAAATGGCTTAGACCTTGCTCCCACAAGTACCCCATTGAAAATCTCACATATATTATTGTCTACTATATCACAACAAGGATCTAATGAAAAAAAAGCTCTACACCAATGCTTGGGATGGAGTTTCTCACTCATACTTATATAAACTTCAGGGCACATCTCTGCTAGTTCACTCAAGTTGTCCCACATCATACAAAGATTGGGAGACTTGGCTACCCCCCAATACTTAATCTTCAAATCATCTCCCTTATAGTGCTTCCTCCAATTTACGTACAGGTACCTCACACACATCCCATGTTTTGCCTCAGGAAGATGTTCCTCAACTGCTGCTATTAGTCCCTGCATTCACCACAGCAAATAGGTTTAGTGTTAGTTAAGTGTGTTGAGCTTAGCAAAAAATAGTCACATAATTTATAAAATTTGTACCTTTTGTTGATCAGACATAAGGGTCCAACCTCTTCCATTACCTAGCCCCAAATCATGCTTCAGAAGTTCAAATAACCAGCTCCAAGTTGATCTTAACTCCCCCTCCACAATAGCCCAGGCTATTGGGTACATCTGGTTGTTGTCATCCCTTCCAACAGCAACAAGTATCTCTCCCTTGACAATTCCTTTAAGGAAACAACCATCAACCCCTATGAATGGTCTGCAGCCAGTAAGGAAACCCTTTTTCAATGCTGTAAAGCAAATGTACAGCCTCTTGAAATGTGGCTAAGCCCTTGGACTTGAAAGAAATTTTGGAGCTGAATTGTGGAACCTGGATTACTCACTCTAAGTTTCTCTACATATTCCTTATGTCCTCAAACTTCTTCAAAAACTCCTTGCCTTTGTCCTGGAAAATGAAGTACTTGGCTTTCCTACACTGTCCAGCATTCACTCTAACTTGAAGCTTGTCCCATACCAATTTCATAATTGCAGGTGTCTTTATAGATGGGATCTCCACGATAATGTCCTTCATGTATTCCTCAATCACCCTTGAGGTCACCAACTTGTTATCCATTAACTCATCACATGTATGGTCACCATAATATGTCTTCACCATGAACCTTCCTTGATTATTCACTTTTGAGACCCATATTCTCCATGGGTAGCCCTCTTCTGAACACTTAGCATATACCCTGGCCTTGTCATTTTGTAACCATTTCACACCACGTTTCTTCACAATGCCGTACCTGATGATGGCCTTCCTCACCCATAGAACATTATGGAACTCCATGCCTAGGAAAAAATCCTTGAATAGACCCTATGGATTATACTTCATCAATATGTGTTGAGGTCTTCTTTGCGCAACTTTACCTTCACTTGCTTCTTCATCTTCACTTAAAACAGATAGCTCATCTTCATCTGAATCATGATATACTGAGGTCTCTACAATGTCGGTTCTTCTTTGTTCTACGTTCTGTGGTCTACTGCCTTGTCCAACACATTCTCCTGCTTGATTAGCTTGAATATCTCTCCTTTCACCAACTTCAGGCAACCTATCAAGCATGTCTCTCAATTCTTGTCTTCTAACATCCCCCCTAATTATATTATCCCTTGCTTGTTGAAACTCATCATCACTGTCATCATCGAAATCAATAACATGTTCATAGTCTTTCTCTACATCCCTCCCTTTTTCATCTGCATCTGCATCTCCAACTCCTTCATGTCCCTCATTCACAGCTCCTTCATTGTCATGTGCTGGTGCTGCTTTTTGATCATTCACATTCCCTTCTTGATTTATAGCTCCTTCTTGGACATGTGTAGCCGCTGCTTCTTGGTCATTCACATCACCTTCACCATTTATAGGTCCTTCTTGGACATGTGTAGCCCCTGCTTCTTGGTTATTCACATCACCTTCACCATTCATAACTCCTTCTTGGACATGTGTAGCTCATGCTCCTTGATCATCCAGATTCCCTTCATCATTTACAGCTCCTTCATCATTCCCAGCTTCACCAACATTTGCTGCATTCATAATTGGAGTAGGCCCATCTGCATTAACCCCTTAATCAGCAACCACCTCAGGTGTTGGCCCATCTATATTAACCAAATCTTCAGCAGCCATTGGAGGCCCATCAGCAGGAAACTCTTCATTTTGAGGCCCATCCTCAGCATTAACTTGCTGTGTAAGCCTATCTGTAGCAACTTCTTCAAATATAGGCCCAACTTCTTCAGCATTTCCCTCACAATTATGCCCACCATTTCCAGAAGATCTACCCACAAATTGCAGCCCATGTTCAGCCATCCAACCATCAACTAACCGAACATCAGCACCCAAGCCATGTTCTGTAGCCCCATCAATTGGAATGTCTTCATGTCATTTACCTGAACTGTCACACATATCTTCAAACAATAATTTATTTTCCTTCACATTTCTCCCATTTTGTTGCTCCTTAATAGTTTCCACTTCATTACTTTCTTCTCTTGCCAAACCAACCCCTTCACCAACCACATTAGTGTCTTCTCTTGTGAAACCAACCTCTTCATCAACCACCTCCCCATCATTAACTCCATCAGTTGCTATTAATACTAACTCACCCCCTTTTTCTTCTCCACTTTTGTATCACCTTCACTAAACTCAATCCCAAGGTTGCACTGACCTTCAGCTTCGACCTCCCAATCATCCCCCCTTCAGCCTCAAAATTGCCTCCATAAACACTACCTATTTCCCAGTACTGCAGTTCAACATACTCATGGACACTTGCACAATCATCGGCATTTAACATGATGGGTGGTATTATAACGTCATCTGGATGTGCTGCACCTCCAGCCCCCCAGTCAGTTGGTGAACCAGCCATACTCTCTCCATGCTGAATATATAAATCTATGGCTTCATAGCCTAGGTAATATCATTCTAACATTTCCATAACAGCTTCATCATTATCAATAAGAGAATACTTAAGGTATCTATGCTTTCTCCAACACACAAGTACCTTGTAGTACATTTTGGCTACACTAGAGTACCCTAAGTCCTTGATTGCTTCCATTATTCCCCAGAAATTTAGTGTGTCTGTTTCCATTTGTATACACTCAACCTTCCCTCCAGTGTATGTGCCACCACCAGCTCTAAATTTCCACCTAGATGCACCCTCAAGTTCAAATAATTGTTGTCATCAGTTGACCCCTCATCAACAGACCTAGACCCATCATTGACCCCACCAGATCCACTCATACTGTCATGAAATAAAAAAAATTAATCAAACCTAATAAATCTCAATACTCATGTAATTACACTATTAACGTGCCCAAATCATGCCCTAAACATGCCTTAATCACCACCTTTTCGTGCAATAGTAAGAAGCTAACCCTAAAACAAACAAAAGAGGTCAAAAAAATATGTTTGTACCTGGAGATTCCAACTGAGTGACGGAAAGCTATTCCTTCTGCCCTTATTGTCTCCTTTGTGCTCGTGTTGTCTCCTTTCGAAGGAATCAAATTCTCTACTCTGCTCTGTTATCTTTGAACTTGACAGTACCAAACTCACTCCTAACTTTATTCTCCTACACGTGGATGATCGACCATGAGGAACGAAGGAGGAAGGAGAGGAAAAGTCTCTTCAGCGGAAAATGAGATGAAGCACGTGAGAATCACGTGAATTTTTATCCACATAAGAGTCTGATGTGGAAGGACACATAATCGTGGGTGTGTGGGATTGGTGGTTAATTTGCCACATCATGGGGACTTAACGGCAAACGTTACTAAAACTAACGGAAGTGACTCGGGGGTAATAAAGCGGATACTTCAGGTATGGGGCGAGAACAAAATAAAGTTCAATGACCTAATTGGAATAAAGTGGATAGAACGGGTACCTGGGCGGATTTTTTACGAAGAGAAAACTCCTGAAAGCCGTCATAAGATGAAAAAGCAGCCGTCATAAGATGAAAAAGCACACGACGGGACCGATGTCGCGACATGGGAAATTTTGCACCGCAGTGTGGGTATCGTTTCTGGTGGAAATGCTAGGCTTTTCTATCCCAATGTCGTTCCATTAAAGACCCCATGCCGCAGTATGGGAACCTTTTGGAATATGTCTCATTCGCAATGTTGTGCTCTCCGCCACAATGTCGTGCTCTCCGTTACCTATTGCTTGAATGAGACCGAGTTGCTCCAAAGTTATTCTAAGTGTTCTCTAAGAATTCGAGAGCCTCAAGAGCTCCCAGAACGAATCGAGAACCTAAAAAGCTCACTGAACGAGACGATAACCTCAAGAGCTCCTCAAACGAAGCAAGAACCCTAAGAGCTTCCCAAAGAGAATGAACTCCCCCCCTAAGTTAATTTCTCCTGACGCTCTTTGATCAATCCTTTTTTACCCTAGACGTCACTCAATTACTCAACATGGTTCTATAAGGCGGTGACCTTGCTAAGCCTTATGGAAGAGTGTTGAGTTATTGAGTGATGTCTGGGGTCGAAGAGAATCAACCTGGGAGTGTCAAGAGAACTTAACTTGATCGTTGAGCTGGAGAGTATCGATGCCGCGGCATGGGATGCTCCGTGTTGCAATATTGGCAACGTTTTCTTGGAGAGCTCATGTTTCGCGTGGTGCGAAGGGGTTTCTTGTTCGCTTTCCATTTGGGGATCAAAATGGAACACCAAGAGGCACTTAGTGTAGTTCCCTTATCTTGGGGGCCTCCTTTTCTTTGTGAATCTCTTGAGGTTCTAGCTTAGTTCGGGGAACTCTTGAGGTTCTCACTTCGTCTAGCTCTTGAGGATCTCAATAATTTTGGAACACATCGGTTTCTTTCGACCATCGTGATAGAGAGCACGACGTCATGAAGGAGACATCATCCAAAAAGGTACCAATGTCGTGGCACGGGGACTCTAATGTCGTGACATTGGAAAGGAAATGTTGGTTTTTAGGGCTCTTTTTAGGGTAATTATCCTTTACCCTAGGATAGTGTCCTACAAATTAATGGTTACTTTATGTAATAGGACACTTGGACAGTTAATCTATGAGATTAGAACTTTTATTTTAAGGTGGAAATCCATAGTTGAAAGCCACCCAAAAATGGTTAATTAATTGGGATAATTTAATTGTAACTTATCTCAAGTTTGTGAGATAAGTATTAAATTAGAAATCCCACAATGTTTAAAAAGAATGAGAAATTAGAGTTTTAATACACTTAGATTCTAATGCTTTCAAGCAAGTATTAGAGAGGCATAACGAGCCAAGCCCACACAATTGCCTCGCCTCGCCTCGCCTCGGCACTGCACGGCACGGACCGGACCGGACTTGGGCGTTTGGGCGAATGTCTCAGTAGAGGCTCTTATCTTTTTAGGTCTAGAACCATTGAGCTTTCTGTAGATTTTTGTCCATGACTTTTCAAATTTTCATAACAGCCCATTAAAGCATGCAATTAATTTGGGCCGTTTTTTCATTTATGTTCTAGACTTTATGGACTTGTAACCGAAATTGTCCTTGAGCCTCTATAAAAGTCCACTCCCTTCTTTGCTTTTTGGTAGTGGTCGAAGGAGACTTGTCACTTCGTTGGAGGATTGTCGTAGTCCCGTTGCACGTGGTAGGGAGGCAATATCTTCTTAAGTTCAGCTCTAATTCTAAAGAGATCTGTGAGTTCGATTCTTTCTTTTTTTCTTTTTCTATTTTACTTATTTGTCTCTCTTTCGTTTTGTTCCTCCTTTTGTTCGTTTTCGCTTCTTTGTTTGTTCTTCTTTTCGTGTTTTTCTTTTTCGGCTTATCTTTTGTTTTCTTCGCTCTTAAAACTGTTTCTTCAATTTCTTTGATCCCACTTCAAACTGTTTTGGAATGTTGGTTCTACTTAAATATGTTTTCCAAAATTTGTTTTTCGTCTAAACTTATCTTTCGAAAATCTTTTGTGAAAACTTTGTTTCATATTTCTTTGGTTCGTTATTTTGGTTATTTGCATATCTTTATTCTTGTTCTCGCTTATATGTTGCATTTGTGGATTTAATTTCTATAATTGAAATTCACGTAAATAACGTGAACTCGGTTTAATATAAAATTGGTGTGTGCCCTTAACTTGAACATTGTGTGTTTGCCCCCCGTTTAATTAAACGACACAGCAGGAAAAGTCCAGCATTCCACCGGAAATGGTACCCATGTCGCAACACGAAGTTCCCCATGCCGCGACATTGGTCCTGTCTTGTGATATTTCATCTTTCTGTTACTTTCAAGGGTTTTATCTTGTGCCAAATCATCTTGGGGATGTTCGAGGATTCCGAGTGAGTGGAATAACTGCCTTGGGTCGAGTACAGACCTTTGGTTCCGAGCTTAGTTTCTCAGGTGGCATTTGGTCGCCACATATTACTGTATCATTGATCTTGAAATTTATAATTATTTGGGTAAAATCAAGTACTATTGGCCAAATAATATCTTACTAGACTGTGCACAAATCGTGAGGCATATGGTGTAAGAGTATCTCCATCTTGAAGACAAGTTAGAGAGACCTAGAAAAATACAAACTTACTTATTGCATGGCTCCATCATAAGTGTCCTTAAATTACATTACAAACTAACTTATTACTCCCTCCGTCGTAAGTGTCAATGTCATATTTGACTTAATACACTCTTTGTCGTACGTGTAAGTTTTAACCAATATTTTATCTCAAAATAAGAGTATTGTTCTTCTTTTAGGAACTTTTTCTTTGTGTGAATAGTTTTCTTTTAGAAATTTAGTTATGTATAACTTGCAAAAAGTATTTGTATAATAAGTTGGTTAATACGCGTGTATTGGGATAGGAGAAAAAAAAACATTGTCTACTTTCATTTTTGCAAAAAGAATATATAATAAGTATTACTACCTCTGTTCCAAAATGAGTATTTTGTTTGTTTATTTTCATTACGCTAGTGGCAAGGATGGAACTTAAGACCTCAAGTTTGTCCAAGTTACTTAAACACTAAACCAAACCAATTTGGGTATTTAGATTAAAGTAAAATGTGTATCAGTTGACTGATATAACTTTATATTAGTTGCAACTTAACCAAGCCAATGAGGTAATGACACCTCATCAAATTTCACTTATACCCACCCAAGTGAATGTGTGGGAGCGGAGCGACCCATCCGAATCCATGATTTTAAATGAGGTGTCATCACCTTATTAGTGCAACTGATATAAACTTATATAAGTCAACTAATGCACATATTACTCTTTAAATTATAACATTAATTATACATATAACACTACTTTTATTCATGCAATATATTGTGTTATTTTAGATACTTTTTAATCATTTTATATAAATATAATTTTATTTTATATTTTTTTTTTCTATTTTGACACAAGCAATAATCTACTTGTTTTGTTATCAAATAATACTAACTTCTTGAATTGTTTCAAATCAACTTATGATTTTTTTTTTAGTAGTGTTACCAAACATGCACCTAGTCCAATAAGATGATTAAGTGTAAAATAATTCTTTTCAAGACAAAAATTATAAGCACCAGTAAACATCAAGCCATTTATTATTTTTTCCCCTGTACCAACAATAACCTAATCACAATCCTCTTGGCTATCATTATTGTCTCATTGAACTAAAGAAGAAAAAAGAAGGGATAATGGTTTTTTTAGTACCCAAACTTTGCAAGTGTACCCAATCTAGTACCCAGACTTTGATTTCGTAAAATTAACTACCCAAACTTACATTTCTTACACAATTT
>JAYMTA010005247.1:0-11636 GCA_036897625.1 Pelargonium cotyledonis
TATATATATAATATATTGGTCATTGTTGGTACCAAAAGAATATGATTGAACCCTTTAGTTTAGGTGCAATATTCCATTTATTAGTATATTACCTCTCTATCACTTTTCAAACTTTTTTGTTTCTACAACAAAAAGTCACCTGAAACAAACAAGAATCCCAGTAAAAATGTATTAACAATTATACTATTTGAATCCTCTACTTGCCTCCTACATAGGAAAAAATCCTCTATTTTAATTTAAGTATATCTAATTGTTCTATACCGTTACTGAGGTAAATTAAATATTGTTATAGATACTTAGATCAAACGTTTTTTGGTTGTTGAAGTTGTTAATTACATATGACTTTCAGACATTTTTACTCTAACGAGATTTGATAGAATATCTTTTCACTTAGAGATGGAAAACATGTGCAGAGCTTTGATGAATATTGATTGAGTTAATGACTTAAATATACATATAGAGTTCAAATGACTTAATCAACACCAACAACTTTGCCCCTACTTTTGGCTAAGTTAATGACATGAATACTCCATTCTATTCATATTAGTTCTCCTACTAAAGTGCGTTGTAGAGAACACAGAGCTTGCAATCATGTCAACCAAGAAAGAAAATAAAACAGACCTAATATTTAAATATACATACATGTTTTTACTTTATGCAGTAAACCATTCTTCTTTCACAGTTGACCTTAGCAAACTCTGAACAACACTTCCTTGAAGTAAAGTTGGTGACAAAATCACAGAAAGAGCATTATTTGCCATGCCTATCTTAAGTTTTGTTATCAACGACAAGTTTAATGAAAAAATTTAAAAGAAGAGATTGTCGCTGGCCGGAGACGGCATGTGCATATCACGTGAGAGAGTAATGATAATGATATGTTCATTTTGCTGCTCAAGAACCTTAGCCAGACCCTCCCAGCTCCCTGATTAGTACTGTGCTACTGTTTGTGTATGTGTAAATTTCAATCTTTTACTACTTGTGGTTGTGGATGGATAATAAAAACTGAAAGAGTACTAGTAGTAAAAAGAAAAGAAAAAGAAGAGTCCAAAGTATGTATTGAAATTCTGAATATGTATTGAGTTCAAAAGATGAAATGATGAAGCCATTGACAATGCCTATGCTATGATATTGACATATGTGCATGCATTGCCCTCACCCTGGCTGCCTCTAAAGTCTGACCTAATTTAACAAATACACACCTACATATGCTCTACAAAGCCACTGCTACTAATACTGCAGTGTCTAGTGGCCACAGGTGATTTACCTTTCAAAATTCAAAATCATTTCTCCTTTTTTCCACATCAATATAAAAATCTACAAAAATAATACTTGTACCTTCATTATATACTGTAAATTCAGCTCCATATCTGCTGTGCCTCTGAACTCAAAAATCAACCCTGTTGCAATTTGTTGAGTCAATAAAAGTTCTGGGTGAGAATGAGAAGCCCCATTGGTATCTATCAATACAGCAGATTTGAAAGCAGACCAGTCGGTCAAACCTCAGAAATCATAAGAAAACTGACATTAGAGATTAGAAAAAGGGTGAATATAAGTAGTTTTGCTTCAAAATTATTTAGATATATCATAGGAATGAAGTATCAATCTCCAACAAACATGAAATTTGTAAATAGGAAGCATTGTACTAGTACAATATCAGTGCCCATATTAGCTATTGCTATAGCATTAGTATATACAGGGAAGGGAAGGGCAGGGCACTAAATTATATATCACACTGGTTTATTCACTGCTTTTGCCATACTGCGTATCGGTGGCCGCTGGTGGCCAGTGTCCACTCCCTGCCGGCTGGGCACCATGAACCATCCCCAATCTTCATGCACACTTTCTCCCCAACCAAGGCAGAGTAGAGATTTGGCTGCGCCTCCAAAATCCTGATAGATGATCGACTATGTATATCTTGACGCTTGCGAATGTCAATCTGCACCACCACGCATACATTTTCAATTACACAGATGCTTAACAACTATCAGGTAAATTGATTCTAAAGCTTTGAATGAGAAGCGGCGTACTAGTTTCACAATTTGGTCATGAATGGAATTTCCCCAGTCGAAAAAATGGTCATAGAAAACTGAAGGTATCCCTGGATGAGTGAGTATGTACGCATAACCCTGCACAAGAGATAATGAGATTCATCTACTAAGGCCTTAGCTTCAAAAAATAGAGATTCACATGTTTTTCGAAATGAAATGATAATGTTATTATCCATCAAAACTTACGGGTGCTTCTACGAAATTATAGCACTAAAATCCCTCTAGTAGCCAATTTCAGGAGTTAAAATACACAGATATGACAATTTCACAGCATCCTAAAGTTCTTGTTTAAGTTATGTTACACGTCACTATAGTTAAACAGCCTCGTCCGGAAGATCATACTATAAGTTATCAGAGATTTAGTGGTCACTATCAAATAATGATAATGGCTAGTAATTGGACACTGGAGTTCATATATTATAAGAAAGATTATAATGAAACAGAACATTGCTGCATCTTGAACCAAAATTGGTACAAATCTAATCAAACCTTGCCTATTGTAGAGTTGTTCTCCAAAAAATATATATTTCTCAACTGTTTTTATTTTTCTCCTTTTCTTTTCTAGGTATATATTTGTCTGAGTAGAAACCTGGAACCTCAAGCCCCAAATTAGGAGGCAGATACTGCTCGATCATAGGCCAAATGTATCTGACCCACTAAAGAATATCTATAAAGAAATGAAAAGAAGAAGGAAAAAATTAACATAACAGACGGTCAACAAGAATCAAATAAAAGTTTTTTTGAAGGATTGATTAGTGAGCAAAAGTAAATTACATTCTAACAAATTAAAACATTGAGACAAACTGGGAGATGCATATAATCCATCAGATGTAAAAAAAAAATTAAGGATGGATGACAAGTTCACATACCTCCATAATATGATTAGAAGGGAAGGGCCAATGAGCCTGCAAGAGTGCAAAAATCATGGGTGAGTCAATTTCAATTCCTCTATCCAGGAAATAAAAGCTTAAAAAATAGAATCATTGATTTGTGCTCAATTAAATGAGTATATCCCAATTACGCATATTTCTATCCTCATCTGTAGTTAGGAAATCAAAATGAAATAACATAAAACATAAAAGGTAGAAAACATGAACTAATGGACCTGAAAACTATGCATGCAGGCAAGGTATGCACCAGAAACAAGAACAGCAATCTCCTGTAGTCATCTAAAAACCATATGAATTAACTATTGCACAACAATGAAACGGCAACTACCTGAGTGGAGCCTGTGTCATGGTTATCAAGGAACGTGACGGCCCTTGAAGGCCACCATCCCATTACACCCGGTGGCTTCCCTAGAGGGTCACGTAGACGCCAGTATTGTCCTTTAACAGCTTCCTGCACAGCCATCCAGGGAAAATATTGACGAGAAATTTAAATTTATAAGAACCACCTGCATGATTCTCTTAGGCATAGATCTAAAGGACATAATATATACTGGAGAATTACCTGAAGAATTCCTTTTGTTGTGAAGTCAAAGGCAGTTGACAGCTGCCCTGTGCCATCAATCCAATTGATAATCTGTTGTCTATGACTATCTGCAGGTATAATTTAAGAAACAAATAACCAATAGAAGTTATGTTTAAGGTGAATGAAGGCTACCGCCATGCTAAAAAAAGTCGAGCAGCACAGAGAAATCTCCAGCATGTTCAAATTCCAGCTTATATGTACTTGACAATAATGCCACCAATTATTTGGGACACAAATATAAAAGAAGTGTAATACCTTGGCTATATTCCAAGCCATAGTTACTGTAGTTGCAAGAATCCCAATACTCCCCAACTGAAAATATTGGTTTTGCTCCCTCAATATATTCTTTCACATATTTTGCTGAGTAACTAAATTGGAGAATTATAGATATAATTACTGGACTGGAAAGAATACCATTTTTTTTAATAAAATAAAAAATCAAAACTGCTAACATAACAGTTAACACTTACCCTCTTGCAAAATCAAAACGGAAATCTTGAAAGCCAACACTGCGAAGCCATTTGAGCCAGCCTATAATGTCTTTTCTAACAAATTGTTGGCTATGATCAATATTTGGCACTCCATTGAAGTTGTCACCTGTGCTTTTATTACCCTGACATGTAATATTCCCGGGTCAGATACACATCACAGTTACATCATAATGAGTTATTGAAGCTAAATGAACCACAATGAATATTAGTACCAATCCACCAGTACAAGACGTAACAGCGCGTTCATCCCATGATAATGGAATTCCATCATAACGATTATACATTCCTCCATGTCCTTGGCTAGTCCCAATACGATGGTTGATCACTATGTCGGCCATTGCTCTAACTTTATACTGTCTCATTTTTTGAAGTAAGGCTTTTAAAAGGTGCTCAGATCCATATGAAGAATTGAGGGAATAAAGGTTTTGTGGAAGGTAGCCTGTAATAAGAAAGCAGAACCAGAAAAAAAAAAAAAAAAAAAAAACTTTGTTCAGTTATATATGGAGACAATCTAAGACATATCCAGAAAAGTCTTCAATAAAACTTTATTCCTGTAACCTTCAGGTGCGAAGGAATGACTTGCGGGTGGTAACCAAGCTGACGTGAACCCAGATTTTGCAATATCGGGAACCTTCCTGTCTAAGTTTTTCCACCAATCATGTTTGTGAGACTCCCAATTAAAAGCCTGTCGAGAGAACTTTCAGTCAGATCAACAAATTATAGTGAAATCTATTATAATATGCAGAAATTAAGAACATTTCCAATTGACCTGTATAAGGATTTCCCTTCCACTATGTAGTGTTGCACCTGCAAACAAATAAAAATTCATTCTTTAGGAGCACTGAAGGATACAAGTACTTTCTCTCATCATACACATTTTAAAGTCATGCATACATAATCTAGTGGCCATTGATCCTGAGACAATTGTTAATGAGAAATAATAATTCAAACGATTTGAAAAAAACTAATATCAACAAGAAAAGAGGCATACCAAGATCAGCCGGCTGTTCATCACAACCCTGCATTCAACATATACAAATGACTCAATAACTCAAAAAGAAAGCAAACACTCTTCAGAAATGAACATACTATCAAACAAATTGAGTCAAATCAACATAGTAACTTACATCACCCAGGTAACCCATATCAGATCAGGGGATAGATGTCCAACAGGTGGAACTGGACTTGTATGAAGAAAAAAAGCTCAAAGGAGTATCCTGCAAACACAATCAACTATGTATTGAACGTTAGCCATCTATTCCATTTATAAGCTCCATTCAGCATACGTAGAGAGTGAGAGAGACAAGCCAAAAAAGAACATGTTCCATTACAATCATCATTAAGCATTTTCTTTTTCTTTAGAATACCAAAGGGGCAGCAACTTAAGAAAGAAATCCAATCATAAAGTGTATAGTGATCATATACTCTTATGTACCAATTGGTTACAGCTATCACTTAAAGACGAAACAATTCAAAGATATGGGTATCTAGAAAAGCAAAGGCATGCTTTGGTGCCACATATAAACAGTATACTTATTAGAGTACTGCTCCTTTCGTCCCAAAATGAGGGTCCATTATCCATTACACAAAAATTAAGGATAACATAATCAGTGCTTGATTTTTCTACAAGTAACCCTATATGGCTTTAATGTAACAGACCGTAACGGTTCTAACTAACTTATTTGGTAATTCGTGCATAACTGACTTACCAAAAGGAAAAAACATGACTCATTTCGGAACTTAGATTTAAAAAAAGTAAACACTCATTTTGAGTCAGAAAGAGTGGTTCTTATGGAAAGTACTTGTATTCATTACGAACACCACTCGCATCTTCATACATAAATTATAAATACAGATGCCAAAGAACATTCCTATTAAGTCAAGACTACAATATAACCTTAAAACTTACTATAGAAAGTTAACGACTTTACACCTTCCCTGTTCCTATTATGCTATTCCCAACCATTAAATCAACTCCTTACCACTTTCCATGGCTGTACAAACTCAATTTCACCATCTACGTAGCAACATTTTGTCACTGATCTAGAATATACAAAATAAGTAAACAAAATACACAAGCCTTAGAAAGATTCAACACGGTAAAGAAGAAGCGTACCGGAGCTTAAGCTTCTGGAGAAACAGCGATTGCAGCGCAAGTATGGTGTTCGCCAATTGGTTGCCTGTAAATAGACGGACTGAAAATTGCAGAGAGATTCGAGAGAGACGCCGAATTGGAATCACGCAGTCGTAACGATAAATTTGAAAATTCGATTGCAAAATGTGGAATTTATGCTACGAAAAAAGGGGAATCGACTTTTCGAATGTCAGATGGAGGGAGGGTTCGTTTTACAAAGGATGGTGGTGGTGATATGCTGGCTCGAAGGACCAGGTCAGTCGGTGCGGTTTGGGGCATCGAACGGTTGTTGGTTGAACGAGATGGTGTGCTGGAGAGCAATGAACGATCGATATTTTGAGAGTCCAGGGATGGGTATGGTTTTGCGGTACAGTGGAACATGAAAGGTTCCTTAGGAATTAAGCCGCGAAACCAATTGGACGTTGGACTTGTGTCATGGGATAGGATTTGTTTGTTTGTTTGCTTTTCCTTCTTGCTGAAGAGAATTTGAGACGCGACTTCAACGGTGTAAATCAAATCATCTGTTCATAAATGATGGAATGTTGATAGGTTTTTATATTTATTTTGACATTGGAGTAGAGTTTGGTATTTATTTATTCCACCAAAATTTTGCGAGTACTGTACAGTTCTACTAATCAATCGACTAATTGTCATTTTTAGACGCCCGATTAAGAGAACAACCAACGTAAACCATACTAGAACATGAACGAATCACACACAAGCAACCATAGCGGCTAAGAAGACTCGAGCAGCCTACTTATCAACAACTCTGAATCAATCTCAAACTCCCTACTTTTAGCAAAGTTTGAAATCGTTCTCTTACTCCAAAAGAAGTATACTTGTTGGTACATTTTCAAAGAATGTGCTAAAGCAAAGAGAAAGCGTCCCACACAATCTCTCGAAACACCTCCCTCTTCAACCTTCATTAATTAATTCCACAAGCATTGTCATCGATGTTAAGCCTAATCTTGTATCACACTTGTAGAATCCACGAAATCAACACGTAAGGTTTATACGCATCGCATGTGCATAAATTAAAGTTGACCTCAACCAATTTATTATTTTTAAAAACCATTAACATAGGTTCGAATGAGTTTCTAAAATCAACCTATGTAAACTTGTCAATGTAATAATCAATTATAAGATATCACCTAGTACAAGTTAATAACATTCAAAACCGACAAAACAAGACATTACTTAACCACATAAAACTATTATTCGACCGTAATCATAATTCAAGAATACAAATCCTACGCAACAAAAATGATCATTATCCAAACATAACCATGGGTCAAGAGTACAAGTTCAAAAGTAAAAAATCATTTGAGGAACATTCACGATTTCTTATTTCTTGTCCATGTATATTCACGAGTTCATCTCAATGTGATCTTACAAATTTAATTATTATTGTTCACGTATGTTCTTCGTTACACTAATTTATAATATGTTTTAGTTTACCCATATCTCGTATGCTTGTCATGTGAAATTTTAGATTGATTCTTGCACATGCATTTTTAACCTATTGTTGCCCACATATGTTTATCTCACTATTGTTGAGTTTGATCGAGGTAATTAATACTTAAAATTCATACGTTTAAACTTAATTCTAATATTTATTTTTGCTGACACTTGGCGGTTTGCGTTACCCGGTACTTCCAACAGGCGGATAACCTGATCCTGATCATGATCACCCCATGGTGGGTCGAGCCGATAAGTACTTGTATTTGGCTTGCATTGACCTTGTGATTGACCTATGCTTGTTTGACTGTTGATAGCCTTTTTCCTTTGAATTGAAAGCAAGATATATATATATA
This sequence comes from Pelargonium cotyledonis, assembly GCA_036897625.1. Classification (NCBI taxonomy): domain Eukaryota; kingdom Viridiplantae; phylum Streptophyta; class Magnoliopsida; order Geraniales; family Geraniaceae; genus Pelargonium; species Pelargonium cotyledonis. The sequence goes on from JAYMTA010005247.1 coordinate 7,961, forward strand.
TTTTGATAATTAGATAATTTCATATATACACCATATATGATTTCAAAAAAGAAAAATTCATACATGTATCATAGATTCATTGGCATTAACTGAGGTATTAACTTTTAATGGACTCTCGTAATATTGGATCAAAATTCAGAATGTATCACGGACTGGTGGAGAAAATAGCCCATTAAATTTGTGGGCCGGTAGACCGATCCATGTATTAGTCTTGGGCTCCAGGATATCAGCGACTTCAATCACAAGTATACTAAACTATTAGATGGCATTGCAACCAACGGTTAAAAAACACGCGCACACCAGTAGCACCTACTCCATCTCCATCCACGTTCCTCTTTTTTAGGGTTTCATCAGGCCTCCCCTAAAACCCCAATGCTGTAACTGTAATGGCCATCTCCACCAACCTCCGCATCTGAAAATGGAAAATCAGCCTGACACCAATCCCATATCTACACCACCACCGCCTCACCAGCAGGAGCCGGAATCCAAGAAGATTAAAATGTCGTCCACCTCCGACGACGAGGACGCCGCCATTAACAGCATCACCAAGCAGCCGAGATACAAGCGCCGCAAGATCGCCATCTTCTTCGCCTACTGCGGAGTTGGCTACCAGGGGATGCAGAAGAACCCCGGCGCCAAGACCATCGAGGCCGACCTCGAAGAAGCCCTCTTCCACGCCGGTGCCGTCCCCGAGCAGGACCGCGGCAACTCCAAACGCTACGACTGGGCACGCTCCGCCCGTACCGACAAGGGTGTCAGCGCCGTTGGCCAGGTCGTCTCCGGCCGCTTCTACATCGACCCGCCCGGGCTGGTCGAGCGCCTCAATGCGGTCCTTCCCGCCCAGATACGGATTTTTGGGTACAAGCGTGTGACGGGATCGTTTAGCTCCAAGAAGTTCTGCGATCGTAGGAGGTATGTGTATCTGATTCCTGTGTTTGCTCTGGACCCGACTTGTCATCGCGATAGAGAGAGCGTGATGGCTAGCTTGGGGTCTGGTGCTGAGCTTGTCAAGTGTTTACCGTGTTCTGAGAGAGGGCGTAAGGTAGTAGGTGTGATGGGTAAGCGCAGTTTTGAACCGAAAGCACATGTAGATTCTAAGGATTCCTCAGTAGATGACTCTGTGTTGAATTCTGAAAGTACAGTTTGTTCAGGCATTTTGTCGAACAATGGCAATGCTATAGTAGATAGTGAAGTAAAGCTTTCAAATTCTGAATCCATAAAGGAACCTGGGGCTGAAGGTTTGAATGTGACTGATGGTTCAGTCCCAATTCAGGGTGTTGAGTTGAATTGCGAGTCACTGGACGGGGCGGAGGAAGAGAAAATTAATGAAGTTGAGAAGAGTGCGGAGCGGAGTCAATTTTGTTATGGTGAAGAAGAGAGGGAAAGATTCAATAGGATATTGAAGAGTTATGTTGGGAGTCACAATTTCCATAACTTCACCACTCGAACTAAAGCTGAAGATCCTGCTGCTAGGCGCTACATCATTTCATTTGATGCAAGCACCACTGTCACCGTCGATGGTATTGAATTTGTGAAGTGTGAAGTTGTAGGGCAGAGCTTCATGCTTCATCAAATTCGCAAGATGATGGGGCTTGCAGTGGCAATTATGAGAAACTGTGCTCCCGAGTCTTTGATAGAAACGGCTCTGCAGAAGTAAGTGTTTCTACTGCAATGGTTTTTTTATTTATTTCGATTGTGTAATACAATTCCGTTTTTTGCAATCTCTAACTTGACTTGAAATTGTATGATGTCAGGGATGTTAACATAAATGTGCCTACTGCTCCTGAGGTTGGGTTGTACTTGGATGAATGTCTGTTTTCGTCATATAACCAGAAGTGGAAAGACACTCATGAAGAGCTGTCTATGAAGGATTATGCAAAAGAAGCAGATGACTTCAAAATGAAGCACATTTACACCCACATCGCTGCAACAGAACACAAGGAGGGAGTTGTTGGTCTGTGGTTGCACTCGCTGAACCACCGAAATTATGCAGATTTAGGTTATTTAAACAACAATGGATCCATCACTGAAACGAATAGTGGTGAAGTAGAGAAAATTACTGAGGATGGGAAAAGTGGCTCAGTGGAGAAAATTACAGAGGATGGAAGAAGCAACGAAGTGGAGATAATTGCCTGAGTAAATTGTCTTGCAGGAAGTGCTTCTTTTAACACTGCTTGAACTGTGATGTGTGCCTTTTATTTTAGCTATTTACATACCAAGTAATATCAATAGAAACTTTTAACATGTTTTAGATGTTTTAACATAAAAACATGGTCTGACTTTGGTTTGTTTTTGGGTACCTATACATGTCTGACCATTAATCATTATTGCTTACATCTTTAATAAAATGATGCAGACTTGTTATTGGCCAATCAAAAGTTGTGATGCTTCATCTGCATCTCCTTGATATTTTCTTTTACTGCTGATGTAGAAAGTGCTGTGGGGAGAATATTCAGTTGAAACTGATAACATCTATCGAATCCAAATACTAAACATGTATTTCTGTTTTTTCGCACAATCTGTGATCTTGGTAGCAATTTATCCAGGCCCTTATTATTTCAATTCTACAGTTCTTGCAGTTTCTTCATGTTAGTTATTGGTGTTCTCATGGATTAGTAGACATCAATGACAGATGTTGTCCAAGTTGTAGAGAGCTGATGGATAGCTGAGAAGTGGCTAGAAATGGTCATTCACTCATTCCATGCTGCATGTTCTTCATTGTTGTTATGTATCCTCTCTGTCATGTGATTTTCTGAAATTTTTTAATAACCACAATTCTCAAACTCTTGAGAATTCTGGCTGCTACCTCTCTGTTTGGTCTTCAACATATGCATTTTTGCATAATATCATTTGTGAACTGATTTTTTTTTTATTTACCCGCAAGCGTACAAACACCGGGACTCAAACTTGAGACCTTGAGGGGTCAAGTGGTTAATCATCCACTTTAGTGCTTATATTTGTGAAATCATCTGTAAAACATAGTTCTTCAGATGACAACTCATTTATGGGTGATTATCATCTGCAAGCTTGTCCACACAGTTCCAATATCCAAATATGAATGGGATGAGCTTGAGCTCTTTATTTTTTGGGCTGGGCCCATAGGCCTATCAGATTCTAATGGCCCAATTCCTTCCCGCCTTTTACCGTTAAATTAGTTAGTCCGTAAACATCCACGTAAGCACTTAACCCACCACAGATAAAATCTCCTTACAATACAATCTCTTTTGGAAAATCATTTACTTTCCGTTTCCTCCGCCTTCCGATTCTTGACCGCGAAAAGGAATTCAATTCCCAGAAACCACCATGTCCGTTGACTGGACTCAACTCCCACCAGAACTTCTCCAAATCATCTCGGAGAACATCACCATCTACGCCGACTACCTCCGGTTCCGCGCCGTCTGCCTCAGCTGGCGTTTCTCCGTCCCCAAATTCCCTCGCCACCTCCCACCGCAGCTCCCATGGCTGATGCTTCCCCAATCGCACACCCACCCGTCTTCTTCAGCATCTCCGACAACAAACTACTCTTCCTCGCCCTCCCGGAAACCTCCACTCGTCACCGCCGCTGCAGCTTCTCTCACGGCTGGCTTCCCGTCCTCGACGAAACCCCCACCATCTTTCTCCCCAACCCCCTCCCCCGCCCCCAGATCCGCCTCCCTCCGCTCACCGCCTTCGGCCA
>JAYMTA010005248.1:0-11635 GCA_036897625.1 Pelargonium cotyledonis
TTATTATTATTGATTTTTTTTTCTCTTTTTTTATTACTCTTGTAATGGTGCCAAAAAATAAAGAATCAAGATCTTTGTGGAGTTTGGGGAAAAGTAGATCATGAAACTATTCAACTATGTTTCCTTGCTTCTTTTTTCAAAAAAAGAAGATATGATATAAGATTTTTGCTATTTGAGTTCATAGCTTGTGCAAGTCCCTCATGTCATTGGTACAAAAGTATTGTTCTTCCAAGAATCATAAGTACCTTCTTGATATGTTCTTCAATTATGTCGAAGAAGCCAGAAACTAATATTCTCTCACGTATTAAAATAAGTGTCTATTATATTTCTTCATTTATACAAAACAAATATATTTGTTGATATTCATCTGTCAATCTTTTTTTTGAACGAATCACCAAACGACTTGATTAATCAAATTGGTGATTAATTGAGTAAATTAAAGGACTTGATCAACAAACATTTAACTAAGTTGTAATAAAAATTCACCAAAACACATAGAAAGACGTCAAATACTAGTAATATCAATTACAATTTTTTAATAAAATAAACGTTTATTTTTTGGCTAATGAGTTCAATAAATTAATGTAATTAAATTAGGGGAGACAAGCAAAAATGTGTCTCATATGTAGTAGGATTTGAAAACAATATATAAAAATGAATCAGAATGTAGTGCCTTTTTCACTATTATTTTGAGGATTAGAATATTGTTTTGGCATCCACGGCGTGCATTATTTTATTTCCATCTTCCCATTATAGCTACATACAGAATATAAAAGTATGGTAGAGATTAATTAAATTTGTATATATTGCTGATTGTACATATAAAAAAACCACCTGATAATAGTTTATAAAAAATAAATATGTGGAAAGAAATGAAAATATGGTCAATTTGAATATTTTATTCATTGTTTGGAGGCCGTTCTCATCATTTTATTCATTTTGGAAAATTTGAATATTTTATGTCGTTTTAGTTAAGGTAGAATTTTGAGTGAAAGAAAATAGATGTTGTGTTTTTTTTTTTTTTTTGGCTAAAATGCCACTGGCGGCAGTTTTAGTTGACGTGACATTTTAGTTTTAGGTGTCGTTTTAGTTAAGGTTGACGTGATATTTTTGATGACGTGGCGGTAACTTACCTGTTATCACAAATCATTTAGACTTTTTTCAAAAAAATAGAAAGTTAAAGGTTGGTAACCAGGCAAAACTCTAATTGAGGGCCAAATCTAAAAAACCGGTAAGTTCAAGAAGTCCAATGGCATTTTACCCTTTTTTTTTTTCTAAACGTAAAACCTCTTCATTAAATCATAAGATCAGAAATAACATGATTCATAACACAACTAGGAAGACAATCAAACTCAAAATTACAAGCCTTTGACATAGAAGATGGTAGCCTAGCAAGAGCATGAGCGAGAAAAGACGAAACTATCAAAACGCTCAATCAACAACCCGGCCCGACTCGCATGAGTCCTACCCGGCCATCTGCAGCGCTGTCATCACCGATCTGGAATCACCCTCCGCCACCACCCGATTCAGGCCCTTCTCCGCCGCCCGGCCGATCGAGAGCCTCCCTCACAGCCCAGATTTCTGCCTCCTTTAAATCCAAACAAGACGGCCTCGATCCACCTGCAACCACAGCCCCCTCTCCGTCCCCGTCCCGGCCAATCCACCCCGGACCTCCCCTCCATCCGGTTTCCTCCAAACTGCATCCGCCATTATTCCGTCCACCCCAACCCGCGCGCTGCTTCCTACCCATTGAACGTCCCTCCCACCTGCAGCCTCCTCGCAGTCCAAGGCTTCCTGTTCCAAACCCGATCGATCATTCCGTCCCTTCCAAAGGAACCAACACAAAACCATCGCTGGACCCCAAAGCTCCCTCCTAACCTGCCCAAAAATCAATCTCCACCAATCCGTCAATGATATTCCTTGCTCCCATAACAAATTTATCCCCAGCCTTCTCCAACTCTCCACCGCCACCTGACAGCCACAAATAGCATAGCATGTTCGATGTTGTGTTACTTCTTTGTTTTTCGACTTATGTTTTGATTGTTTTTTTTTTTTATTCAATCAACTTTGCATAAAACTTATTCTACAAGAGTATCAAGCAAGAACAAATGTGTTCATTTTTTTTTTGTTTAATATTTGTCAAAATATGCAGTAAATAATTAGCCCAAAAGAGCATCTTTTGTATGCTTTGTTGAAATAATATTGAACTTTTGCTCACAAAAGAAAGCTGGTTTTGTTGAACTACATATAAAATTTATATACTAATCTTGAAAACGTTATGTATTATTTAGTATACATTGGTTTAGACTTTGATTTAGAGCAAATAATTATTATGGTGAAAAACATTTTGCTGTTGAATATGTGCAATTAGTAGTCAATATATGCAGGAAAATTCTGCCCAGAATGCATCTTAGAATCTATAATTTTTTCTGGTCAACAAAAGAAATTAAAGGTAATTTTTGTTCAGAATTATTAACATCTAAATATTAGACTAATTATATAATTAATCATTAGTTTACACTAAATAATAGATGTTAATTTTTTTTTTTGTTTGAGCGGGCAAAAATGGGCCCTTAGACTCGAACTCGAAACTTTAGGTTAAGATGGTACAACCCTTATCAGTTGACCCACGCGATTGGTGGTAATAGATGTTAATTTTAAATTCTTCAAGTCCACTGCCACTCTATCCAATCTTTTTTAAAAGTATCTTTTATCCATAATAATACAAGTGATGATCATGAAAATTTAGTAAAACATGTTAGATGATGTCAACAAATATTATTTAGCAACTAGAAGTTGACACTTGACATGAGTGTCATTTTACAACATTATTAATTACTTAATCTTTGTGGCAACCAAACTTATATAAATATAACAATTAATTTTAGCATGTTCACTTCATGGGAAATTATGCTAAATTGGTTACATGAACCTCATCTACTAATTAAAGTAAGATGGCTAAGATGATAAGTTTATAAAAAAACTTTATAAAAAAAAAAAAAAAAAAAACTTTGTTTTTTGGTTTTATGATCCAAATTAATGGGTGGAACACAGACTAAGCATCCATTACAATAGTGATTAACATGGATCCATGTTATTATTTTGAGATAAAACTATGTGTTTTTTCAATCTTATCCATGAAGATTAATTAATTTGTTTCATGAACAAAACAAGAACGAGGTGGCTATGAATTGTTTAAAATTCAAGAAACTTTTTGATGAATTATTAGTATATAATTAGTCATGCAAAAGATTGCTTAAAATTAGCTAATATTAAATATTATATGGATACATAGATGGTTACATTACATATAGTCATGTTCTAGTCTCAAAAGGGTCAATAATCTTGATGTCATGACTATGATTAATGTACTAACAACATTCTATTAAATAATTAAAAATGATATATAAATTTTTAATGCTATTGAAATTGGCATGTGTACAAATGAGATTCAGATTCAAACTAGCAAATAAAGAAAGGACATTATGAACCCTTTTTTTTTTTTTTTATCAAAAAGTGAATCTCATCAGTTTCTTTGATTGGCTATCTTTCAAGAAAAACTCTATTATAAGAATTTTTGTAAAATAAAAAAATATTTTGACAATAGTTAGGCACTGAAAATGATAACTTTGCCACTTTTTGATGTATTTTAAGTGGAAAAAGAACAATTGATATATTTTCTTGATATTGGGCCAAAAACACCAAATTGAGCTTATCATTTGGGCTTTGGCTAATTTGCAAGGCAATTCGAATTTTGGGTTGAAAAGACCTGATCCTAACTTGACTCGCATAGGCGGGGATTGAGTGTGCGTAGGATAGCCACAGAAAAGGTATGGTCCGGCACGAAAATAATTGTGCTCGTGTTTGAGTTGACCTGAACCCGCAAAAAGTTAGGTCGGATCCAAATTGCCTAGTTCTACACATACCACACAACTTTGACATCAATATAGACCAGAATACACACTTCCACAGCAAATCTATACCATAATTCTTGATCCATTCTTCGGTTCTAGAGCATGATCTTACATCTCTATTCAGCAGCGTGAAGTTTCAAATAACTATACATAAATTACGAGATCAATTGTTTCATCTACAAATATATAATTATATGTTACCTGTTGGTTTTCGAACAAGAATCTTAGTTCTGCATCGTATAGTAATGAGGAGCAAGCTCAGTTAACCATGCATAATCAAACATAGTAACATTCCGTATGTAGTTATTATTTGTTTGCGGTAGTTCGTTGTAAATAACGCACTCTGGGCATTTAAGACGCAATGAAGAAGAAGGGTGAATCGTCACCTCTGCACCACTTGCCAAAGCCCTGATACGTGACCAACAATTTAGCAGTTAAAATGCGGCATATATATAAATGGAAGTACTCTTTAAATTAACCACAGAACTCCAAGTCTCGAGATATATAAAGGGTTAAATCTTTCTGTATCATGGACTCATAAAAGTACAGTACTAATGTTAATCCCAGTTGAGGTAGTTATGAACTAGAGTTGGCAATTCGTGTTGTAACAAGAGCAGGTGGCACGAAATTAGGGTATTTGAGCTCACACATTTTGTAATCGTGTTGTCAGTTGTGTTCGTGTTGGGCCTCCAAAACACGCGCGCATGATTGATTAGTTGTGTTGTGACACACACAACATGCCCAACATGCATACTTAAGGGTATAATTGTAAATTAATCCTAGGAACGTGGAAAATGTGTTGGGTCGTGTCAAACTAAACGGCAAAGAAAATTTCATAATTGTTCTAATATTTGATTTTGGGTAATTTTTGTGTTGATTTCATGCAAAGGAACTTTGGGAGATTTTTGTGTTGATGTCGAGTATATTTTTGAAAGAATAAAGACAGCGACTTCAGTCTATCAAAAAAAAAAATAGTTGAGGTGAAAGTAAAACCTGTATGTATCACCAGTCTGCCTCAAAGCTGCATTGAGGAAAAAAGACGCAGCCATGCATCTACGAAACTGAGACATGTCATCTCCACAAGAAGAAACTCGAAGACCCATCTGCTCTACGCGTTCTCGAACTTGACTGCAATGGATCAATGGAGATTAAGAATGACAGAAACCATACTTGTAGGCTAAAAATACGAGTAGAAATATCAAATAATGTAGCCAACCTGTTAACGTCGTGAGCATGCCTCAGGGAACGACCATCAATGAAATTATCCTTGCACCATTTTATCAAAATCTTTAGATCTTTGTATTTACCAGGTCCCGCTCTTTTCTTTTCCAAATACTCCTTAGATGCTCGATATACATTAACCAGAATGAGATGGTCTCCATCCGGGCTTCTGAAGCGTTTCCTTGCCTTCTTGGCCTGCTCAAAATGGAAATATTATGGCACGAATGTAATTCATACATTTACCAAATGGCGGAGCTGGAATTGAAGAAGCATAGTACCTCTTTCAGCTTGTCACGAGGGGAGTAAAAAACAGAGTTCACTGAAAGCATTGCAACAAGCATCAACGTTTCTTCCAAGCAATTGAACTGACTAGCTACGATAAGAGCTTTGGAATAAATAGGGTCCATAGGTATCCGAGCCATTTGATGCCCAACTGGATTTGCCAGTTTACAGTCATCGGTTAAAGCACCAAGCAAAAATAGCTGCTCCAATGATTTGACTATAGCTGCCCTGTGAGAATGCATAATAGACTGATTTTTAAAAAGAAAGGAGTAAAGCGAAGCATTAATGATATAAAAGAGGATGTATTCGTCAAGCGACGAATATCTTAATATATCAGAATCTGCATAGAAAGTGAACTTTCAGTTTTACGCTTTCAGTGAGAATCCTGCAATTGAATTCCCCGAAATCATTAACATGATGAGTCAAGGGTGTTAGGCTACATAAAACAACCTAATTGAACTTATTTTTTTAGTTCTTGAAACTTTAGAAGCGTTCTAAGATATTGCTTCGAGGAACAACATGTCATTCACAAAATGCACCAGAGAACATCAGAAATGAAAGCTTGTGAATTTCCTCACCTTGGCGGTTTCTCTATGAAGTCAAACCCTATAATATCATCGACTCCCAAAGCTTTAAGCTGTAAAATGACATTTGTGAGGTTGCACCGTTTGATTGCTGGCTTTGTTGAATCCTCAAGTTTCTCGAATTCACTCTCTGGGTAGAGACGGAAGCATATCCCAGGTCCTTCACGCCCTGCACGTCCACTGAATATAGAGACTCACGGTCAATTTTGAACCATTCTCTTAAAAACAACATTATGAATGGTAGTTACACAATATAGATGGCACAGTGTAACTAAACTTAGAAAGAAACTCAAATAGACTTCTCGACAAACCGAATTATAAAAACAATTAACAAATTTTCAGTAAGATCCTACAAGAATGATTTAGCATGCTTACCTTCTTTGAAGAGCCTGTGCCTTGGAGGTTGGAACAATAATCAAAGATTCAATGCCTTTGGCTGGATCAAAAGTACGAGTTTTAACTAACCCAGGATCTATGACGTAATTGATTCCAGGTATTGTCACAGATGTCTCGGCAATATTTGTTGCCAATATAACCTACACATAGCAAAGCATTACAGGATCTTATGGATAATTTTTTTTTAAATTGATTTAGCATAAATCTTAGAAGTTACATATAAACAGTAGTAAGAACTTAATGAAGTTGAGAAAATTTCCCGCTCAAATCCTTTAAAATACAGCACATGAACTTTTACCTAGCCGCAACAAAAATCCAAATATACCCTGTGCATTAAAAATAAACACGCACCATGAAATTTACCTTACGAAATCCAGCAGGGGCTCGTGCAAAAACTTTCATTTGCTGTTCTGATGGAAGAGATGAAAATATAGGAATAGTGAGAAGATTTCGATGGTCTTCAGGCAATTTTCTAAGTTCCTTATGAACAAGTTTTTCAACGGATTCAATTTCGTCTTGCCCAGTTAAGAATAGCAGGATATCACCAGGGCCCTACTCCAAATGAATCTAATAAAATGAATAAATGATGGATAAGGGAATTAGATAACAACCTGCAATATGGAAACGAAGGCTGCATCTAAATAATCTGACTCAGCATAACGAGCATAAAGTATATCCACGGGAAACTGTCTCCCTCGAACATGAACAGCTTTTGCACTTCCATTGTACTCAGAGAACACGCGTGCATCCAAGCTGGCAGACATGAACAATTTCAGCGGAGCAAGTTTTCTGCCTTGCCACGGATTGAGGAAACCAATAGATTGAGCACCGCCATTTTCTTCATTCAACTGTTTGGCAATGTTTGGTGCATTAAGGTTGTCGTCGAAAACTTTTGACCTTGCACTCTGCACATTTTTAAGCAAGCCCAGCAACACATCAGTGTTGATAGATCTCTCATGAGCTTCATCAACAATGATGACCGAATACCTATAGAGAGAGGGATCTAATAGTGCTTCCCTATAAACGTACCCACACTCAAGAAGTCAGCACCAAACAAAACTTCATAATAAGTTTCAAAAGTTAACAGAAAAATTGCATTAGGACTACATGAAAGCCCTTAAAATGTAAATCCCAAAGAAAGGCCACATGACACCTTCAATACAAAAAATCTCACGACAAAATCTTTTCGAAATCCCATTCCTTCAATCCTCACTTGTCAAAACAATCTATTACCCTATTTACCGTCATGTCTTATAGATGCTTCGAATTCCTAGCAATCTTGAATTACGTGCCCTAATTCACAACTATGCAACCAATGTCTACTGCATATATTAACCTGATTTTAAAACTGTCATAACATGAGCCATCAAAATGTACAGAACTTTCACATGATAACACAAAACAAAGAAGTGCATACTTTTTCTTTTCCTAAATTAAATTTTACCTCAGAAGCATCCCATCTGTCATTTATTTGATCTTTGTCGAGCAGTTCGAAGTCACATAAACATGGAAAGAAGTAGTGAGTGTTTTGGCTACGCACGTGGATCTCGGTAATCTAACATCCTATTTACTCTCATGTCTTAAAGATGCTCTGAGTAGTGAGTACCATACATTACGTCACGGATGTCTACTACACACACACGTATCTACATTAAGCTAGTTTTCAAACTGTCATAACATAAGCCATTGTAAACTACAACATAGTAACACGAAACAAAGCTGTGCAAGCTATTTTCCAAATCAAAATTTACCTCAGAAGCATCCCATCTGTCATGTACTTTGATCCTTGTTGATCCCGAAGTCACATCCTCGAATCTAATTGAATACCCGACCCTTTGGCCCAACTCAAAACCACATTCCTCAGCAACCCTTTTAGCCACAGAAAGGGCCGCGACACGCCTAGGTTGAGTGACCCCAATAACCCCACCATCCCGACAGAATCCAGCATAAAAAAGAAACTGAGGCAATTCTAGATAGAAACAAACAAACACGTAATCAATTGTTATACTCATAATGTGAGATAAAACAAACAACAATTCAATTAAAACAATAAAAAAGACCCCAAATAGAAGACTCACGAGTGGTTTTTCCACTTCCAGTTTCACCAACAATGATCAGTGTATCATTAGCCCTAACCTCTTCAATGAGTCTCTTCTCAACTGAAAGTTAAGTTCAAAACTCAAGAACAACGTTACCAAAAAATACAAATGAACAAGCAATGAATCGATCAGTTCAAGCCAACAATACCAGAAGCAATGGGGAGAGACTTTCTATGTTGAGAATGATCAATCTTCTGCTTCTTTCTGAATCAGAAAAACGTACCCAACAGATAAAAACAAAACAAATACTTTATTTTCTCGGTAGAAAAAACAGAAAATACCAGAAAGATTCCACCTTGAGATCGGCGTCAGCCATTGAAGCCATGAATTGAATGTGGGTTTGTCTGAGAAGTTCACTGATCACTCCAAAAAGATTATGGAAAAACTAAATATCGAAAAGCAGTAAAATATTGGAATTAGTAAATTACCAGAAAGTATCATATTTTGGCTCGCAAGTCCTAACTACCAATTTTATTTCAGTTTGGCCCCCAAAAGATGCTATGTCGTCAAACTAGGCTGATCTGATATATATATATAAGGGTTACATGGTTTTGCTTCTCCTGAACTAGGTATTTCTTGTTTGAACTCAAGCTCAAATTATTCATTACAACAATTTAGAATCCAAAATAGGTACAATCACTAACGGGGCATTAAAGCCAATCCACACAACCACGCCCGACATAGAATATGAGGATTGAGCAAGAGCTCGAGCCACCCGATTCGCAGTTTCAAAAACTAAACACAAATGACATTCATCAATACAACTTTTAACCCGACGGATGTCACTAATAGCCAAACCAAAGGCATCAAAAATCTGTCATTCGGTTTGTAATAAGCTCACCACCTCCGCCGACTCAGACTTGACCTCCAATTTTTTTTTACGGTTAAATGGTTTTGCTGCTCTTGAATTGGTTTAAAATTTAGTTTTAGCCCTTAATTAAGTATTGCATGGTCTTAGCCTCTATAATTATTTAACTTTTTATTTCAGTCCATATGACATGCTACTCAAGTTGTTAATTGACACGTTATCACAACTATACACATTAAATAGTCACATCATCAATGCCTTGCCACATCACCACTCGACGTCAACTTTATAAGTTAAAAGGCAACCTTAATATCAATCTCTCTCCATTAACCTTTTCTCCTCCATAGATGGAATCAGCCAATTTCATCATAAACAAACTACATCATCAAAATCAGAGTCTGCATATTTATTTAATTAGTAGCTAACAAATCCATCATCATAACAATGAGATTTCATAGCTAACAAATTTCAAAAACAAAAGATCATTTCTTCAATATAACAAACAAACTCCCAAAATCCTCAAATCAACAACCAAACCAAATATGACAAAACAAACAATAATCATGAACACACATTAGCAATCATATCGAAACAGAGTACAGACTAGAAAGCCTCTTCTAGTGTTTGGTGGAACAAAGTCATATGTTGACCCAAAAGAACCAATTGCTAGGTTAGATCATTCTTCAACGACACACTCATTTCCCTCGCCAGAACAATCTTTCCATAATTCCGGAAAAAGGTAAAGAGCACAAATATGTCATTTTGTCACAGCGTTTATCTAGTCATCTATCTTAATTTAATCATAATAAAGCCAAGTAGGCTAGTTAGTTTAGTACTACTTAAATATTTACTTTCGTCTTTGGACAATATTTGTGGGTTAATAAAAATTCTATCCTTATTAACTTATTATCACCTTTCTAATTAATTTCTTTTATTTCCTTAATTTACCTATTAACCTAATAATTAACAATTAACTAATTCTTTAATTCTCCATACTCATCACACCAGCCAATTCAATATTTACATTGCTCATAATATTGTTATCTAAGCTAATTTAATACTAAAAGACTTACAAAAGTGATGATTAACATCTAAAGTACAATAACACAATTTATGCTTAGGATTGTATTTTTAGAAAATTCTAAGAAACTATAAATTCTTTCAAATAATTCTATAAACTTCCACAAAATGTGGGTGTCAATTCTTAAAATCCTTAGTAAATTCTTAACTTAAAAAATCCGTAGTAAATTACCAAAAAGAGTTAAGTGGAATTAGCGAATATATTAATGATATTTTGAAAAAAATATGTTTCATTTTGATTCTCCAACATTTGTTTTTGAATTTTTTTTAAGTATATTTTTGGATTGTCTTTAAAAAAAGTACGAGAAATTACAATCAGCCCTTATGTATTTAAAATTTGTGACACTCGCCACCTAAAACTATTAACCTTGACAAACAGTCCCTGTGCAGTTGACAATGTATTATTACGTTATAACAATGACCAAATTACCCATCACCTAAACCCTAAATTTTCTTTCTTCTCAATGTGTTCAGATCTCACTTTTGTCTCTCTCAACTCACAACAACAACGGCGAAGGCGTGCTATGCTTGGGCCGGTCCGGCAACGGCGTCAGTGGTCTCTCCTGTGATCATGGTTTGCTCTCCAGCCACCATCATCATCTCCAACGACGAGATTGGGGCTGTATCTGGTGAGCTTTGGAGGCGATGGCAATGAGGCGTGGTCTGGTCCGGCGTGCTTAGTCAAGGTGTGTTCGGTGATGGCGTGATTTGGACATCCACGACGACGATGATAACGACAGCTAGGTCACAGCCATGGCGATGGCGGCGATGACAATGGTGTTGGTCAGAGCGCTTTATCTTCTCCGGCGAGACACGAGCCACAACCCCAACCACGGTTGGTGGCTCCTTCAAGATGCACAATTCTAATAGTAGATTGTAATATTGTAATTTAAATACTAGCCATCAATTTTGTAAGTCTTTTACTGTAAATAAATGAGAATTTTATTTTCTCAAACCATTCTTACATTCTAAACATATCTTGTTTAAAATAAATCTTTATTTGAGCGATTCATATTTTTTATTTTCTTTTGATTTTGTTTATTAATTTGCAGATAAAAATAAATAAATGTCAGACAATCGTGCAATTTGTTAGAAAAAACATTTAGGCCGTTACATAATTGTTCAAGTGTCGGACAGTTATGCAATTTATTAGAGAAAACATGTAGCGGGCAATGCATTTTAATTTCACGCTTATTGCAATTTATAAAAAAAGTTCATCAGGTGGTCTTGGATTCACAACTCATCAGGTGG